>JABEZY010265177.1:860-16005 GCA_013467495.1 Gossypium gossypioides
GAGCAAAAATAATGCCCACGCCAAGATTCGAACACAGGACCTCCTTCACACCAACACTCCACTTATCCACCAAACCAACAGGCCCATTTTGCTAATTATTTGCCAACTTTTACTTAAAAGCTTACTAACCAAAGATAGGGCTTATTCATAAAAATACCAAAATTTTCCCAAGTCCTGGCTTGAACTTGAGACGTCCCAAACACACCCAGAACACATAACCACTAAAGCAGATAGATATTTTATGTTAGACATTCACAATACCCAAAATTAAAATTTTGGGGTGCTACAATCGATGCCTTTATAAAGTATCAATCCCTAGGAATAAGTATTGATACTTTAAACTGGTGTAACACCCTATACCCGGTCCGGTCGCCAGACCTGAGCTATAAGATGCTACGACCGTTAACAACATTTAACATGCAAAATTTCATCTTAAATATACAATTAAACAACAAACATTCAATATCATAGGTTTATTATGATTCATAATCAAAATCGAGGCTTAATCGAGCTTATGAAGCTTATAAACCAACCCGAAAACAATCCAAGACTAATATGAAACTTTTACAAAATAATAGGTAAAAATGAAAAGTAGGGATCACACGACCGTGTGACAAGCTAAGGTCGTGTAGTGCAATATCACAAAGTCATGTACCCAAACCGTGTAACAGGTTGATGCCATGTATGCTTGAGTCATACGATCATCTAGCTAAATGTGGCTATGTGGAACCATAACCATCCTGAACAAATAGAGCACATGGCTGTGTCACTTGCCTATGTGTGATACACGACTGTGTGACAACCCATGTGTGCTAAATTGAACCTTAAATTGCAAGTCATACATGTACTTGCTTACTTAGGCTACAAGCATGCCATTAACCATTCATTCAACCTAATCAAAAAACACCAAAAACATACCAATACATGTCATTTGCCTAGTTGTAACCAACATGTCATAGGGCACCATCATAAACAACATTCAAACCTAAAATTCAACTTCATTGTCTACCAAATTCAAGCTTAACTAAACAATGTCATGTAAAGTGTCAAAATGCCTTAGTTTCTTGCATCAACTAACTACCATTTACCAAATCACAATCATTAATACATTTACCATCAAAAGAACCAATGCACATATCATTTCATGACATCCAAATCCCATATTCAATCATATTACCACAACGTCCAATCAAGCTATCACCTAGTCATAGTTTCCATAGAAATTACATCTTATCAACATTTCATCTCATTTAATCATATACCATCCATAATCCACATTCAAGATTTCCATAATAAGCCATGAACAACCTTACCATTTGGCTATCAAACATATATAATTTCTACAAACATAAAACATATAAAATTTCATGAACACATAAGCACATATACCAAATACACCTATTACATGCCAAAAAACCAAATTATAATGATTTCAATGTCTACCAACAGATGGTTGGATAATGTGATCTTTAAGTTGATCCAATTGCTGAGTTTCACAAAACGATATCTACAAGAAAATAGGGAAACAACACAGAGTAATCTTTAATTGAGCTTAGTAAGTTCATAGGTCGAAACAATGTAACATACCTTATAATCAAGGTTTAAAATACAAAACAAATAACTACATTTAATACTGTCACCACAACCATTTCAACAGGTGGGTTCAGTATATACAAGTCATATAACCATTTAAGCTATACAATATCACTAAATACAAAATCAATATGTAATATCCATAACATGAGAACATATTTTCAAGTCACTTACCAAGACATTATTACCAAGCATCAATACAAGTCATTAAGTCGTATAACATTCATAATTTCGCCTGATGAACTAATATTACTGGATACAAATATGCGATTATCCACCCAAGGCACTCCAGAATCCTCAACCAAGCTAATCCAACCAAGAACACGCCTGGACACAGAGTGCCTAGCCCGAAGGCTAACAAACATGCAAAAATAAGCTTGGGGACCAAGTGCCAAGCTTGTAGGCTTTACATCCTCCCCTAGAAACAAGTTAAGATCATTGTAAATATAACTCAGAAATCTACAACAAATGTTGGATTCCAGTACATTTAGTGTATAATATAAAGTAATATATCATCATCTCATCACATATCATTTTACCAGGGCCAAACAAAAAAGATAGTAGTATTAGGGACTAATCTACAATTTTCTCTTTCCCATGATTACCTATCGGTTCTTGATCTATACAGTAATTTTATTTATATTTATCAGTCTCAATTTCATTATAACATCCAATTTGATGCATATGACTTCCTATTAACATTTTCAAAATTTCCCTAATGTTTTGCATTTTATTCAATTTAGTCCCTAAAATCGAAACAAGCTTATTTTTCGTAACTAAGTCCAAAACCATATTGTCGAATTCATTATCATCCCTAAACCACTCTCAAGTATTGAAATTTTACAAGAAGTCCATGCCAAATTAAACATACTTTTAATTTAATCCCTAAACTTAAAAACTAATCAAAATCACTTTACAAAATAGTCTTATTTCATCATCAAGCTTCAAAATCAAGCATTAACATCTAAAAATCTTAAAAATATCAATGTTAAATTTTCAAACTTCGAAAGCATTTCAAAATAGTCCTTGGGCTAGCTAGACTAATTTACAACGATCTCAAAAATATAAAATTTACCAAAAACGGGTTAGAAATTCACTTACATGCATGAATATTAGCTTGGCTAAACCTTAAGCCTTATCCATGGTGTTTTATGTTTGGTTTCTCGGTGGAAGAACAAATAATGAAGATGAAGACATTGTTTTACTATTTTAACTTTTGTTTAATTTAAAATTAAAACTATAAAACACATATTTGTTATTTAATTTCTTCCACTAACCATCCAATAACCTTAAAAAGGGTATAATTACCATTTAGATCCTTAAACAAACATTAATCATGCATTTTAGCTAATAGAAATCAATAGAGATTAATAATGCATGAATTTAGTCATTTTTCCTTAATTAACTAACTAAACAACAAAATTATTAGACCAACTTTCAATATGACGCTATAACGACATCAGGAATATTAAATAAATAATATTTATAGGCTCACATGTCGAATTGTGGTATCAAAACCACTATTTTCAACACCAATGAAAATGGGTTGTTGGAACTCTCTCCCCTTAAAAAATTTCATCCTCAAAATTTTTACCTGAGAATAGGTTCGGGTATTGCAACTTCACCAATTCCTCGGTTTCCCATACAGCTTCCTCGATACCGTGTCAATACCACAGAACTTTTTCTAAAGATACCCTTTTATTACAAATTTCTTTTACTTCACGAGCTAAAATATTTACTGGCACCTCTAAATGTGACAAATTAGGCTATAATTCAATCTCGTTGGGACAAATCACATTGGAAGGATTTGACCTATACTTTCTCAACATCAAAACGTGAAAAACGTTGTGAATATTTTTTGAGTTTAGGATGTAAATCCAATTTATAAGCGACATGGTTGATTCTTTCAACAACCTTATACTGCCCGATAAACCTCAGACTAAGTTTCCCTTTTCTGCCGAACCTTAACACTTTTCTCCACATAAAAACTTTCAAAAGCACTTTTTCGCCAAAAGAAAACTCTATATCCTTTCATTTCAAGTCTACATATGATTTCTAATGGTCAGAGGCAGCTTTCAAATAATCTTGGACAACATAAAATTTTTCTTCAGTTTCTCGAATCAAGTCTATCTCAACTAACTTGTTTTCGCTCAATTTTAACCAGTATAACTGAGTTCTTCATTTCCTTCTATATAGAGCTTCAAACGGTGTCATTTTAATACTAGACTGATAGTTGTTATTATAAGCGAATTCGACCAACAATAAATCTTTTTTCTAAGCTACCTTTAAACTCGATGATTCAACATTGTAACATATTCTCCAAAATTTGTATTACCCGCTCTGACTGTCTGTCTGCGGCTAAAACTTTTTATTAAAATTAAGTTTAGTATCCAAAGCCTAATGAAGTTTACCCTAAAATCAAGAGGTGAATCTCGGTTCTCGATCAAAAATGATAAATATTGGCACTCCGTGCAGTCTGGTAATCTTAGATACATATAACTCAACCAACTTTTCAAGCAAGTAATCTGTTTTGACCAAAATAAAATGAGACAATTTTTTCAGTCTGTCAACAATAACCCATATCGAGTCTTTCTTTCTCAGCATCAAAGGTAGTCAAGATAGGAGCATGATGTTCAGCTTTTACATATTGACATACCAAACATTTTAGCTACGAATTCAAAATTTTATTATTTCATTCCCAGCCACCAATACATCTATTTCAAGTTGTAAAACATTTTAAAACTACCACGATAAATTGAGTACGTACTACTATGAGCCTCAGACAGTATGTCTCGTTTTAATTCTAGATCATTCGAAACGCACATTCAATTAGGGAAATATAAGGTATCATCGCTACCAACACTGAATTCTATTTTGAATATGCTCTAGTTTAGCTAGAAATTTTGGGTCATCATCTTGCAACTCTCGACTTTTGTGAAGAAAGAACGATCTAGCTTTCAATTCGGCTAAAACATAGTTGTCACGATTTAAGGTCTATTGAGCGTTTAACACTCTCAATGCAAACAGAGATTTCTGACTTAAAGTATCAGCTACAACATTAGCTTTTCCCGGGTGATAGTCAATTACTAGATCATAATATTTTAGCAACTCAAGTCATCTTTGTTGTCTCAAATTCAATTCTTTTTGAGTCATCAAATATTTTAGGCTTTTATGATCGGTATAAATGTGACATTTCTCACCGCACAAGTAATGTCGCTAAATTTTCAGAGCGAAAATAATCGCGACTAGTTCTAGATTGTGAGTCGGGTAATTTCTCTGTGTGGTTTTAAATGTCGAGAACCATAAGCTATAACCTTTTCGTCCTACATCAATACACAACCTAACCTACTAAGTGATGCATCATTGTAAACAACATATTATTTCTCGTATTTAGGCTAAGTTAGTACAAGAGCTTCTGTAAATAATGCTTTCAGCTGGTCAAAACTTTGTTAACACTTACCCGACCAAACAAAATCAACATTTTTTTTTGTAATAGATTTGACATATTAAGTTAACTATCACACTGTGACCTAGTGTATTTGTAACTCGGACATCAAACATGGTTGACTCAACAGGTAAATTCTTACCCGTTACTAATGTAGTGCAAATATATGAATAAGTTTACTCAGGGTCAATCAATGCATACACAGTAACATCAAAGAGATAAAATGTACCAACAATTACATCGCGTGTGGTAGCTTCCTCCGTAGCTCGTATGGCATATGCTCAAGCAGGTGCTCTAGCTTCAAATCTGAAACTTGTATCTTTGGTCCCACTATGATTAACTCTAGTATTACTACTCTGACCAGGATAGCTACCTTTCTGAGATGTAGGTATTAGTTTTACACTCCGATCATCAGTGTCTCGTGCTTTTCTCGTGCAATTTCTCATGAAATGCTCAGTTGAACTGTATATGAAACATGCACCTAAGTTGGTCATGCATTCACCAGCATGTAATTTCCCACAATGTTCATAAACAGGTCTAGGGGCATTACGGACATTTCTAACACTATTCGCATGCACAGACTGAAATCTCGAATCTTTCTGCCTTAATTTATTTCTTTCCAAGAACCTAGATAGTGAAGTAAATCGACTGAAAGCTTCCCTCAATTTTTTTAATAGAGGAGTAGAAAACGGTCTAGATGAACTCTGTCTACCAAAATCCCGAGCTTTTCTTTAATCCTGTTTCTTATTGTTGCAAATTTCTTCCATCTCTTGCGCTTGGTCCAATAACACTACAAATTCTCGCAATTCCATCACGCCTACTAGCATTTTAATTTCATCATTTAACCTGTCTCCGAAACGGATACAAATTTCTTCTTCGACTGGCACAATTTCAGGAGAATATTTACTAAGTTTCACAAACTCTCACTCGTATTCCGCTACAAATTTATTTACCTATTTCAATTCAAGAAATTTTTTCTTTTTCCTGTCCAGGTATCATTTGCTAACATATTTCTTTCTAAACTCGGATATGAAGAAATGCCAGTTAACCTTGTCTTTCAATATCACAGTTGTTAATGTTGTCCACCAGTTATAAGCTTCATCTTTAAGAAAAGATACAACACATCTGAGATAATCATCAAGTGAACAGGCCATCTCATTGAAAACCATCTGAATATTCTAAAGCCAATACTCAACCCTATCTAGGTCATCATCCATCTTGCCTTTAAATTCTTCGGCACTACACTCTCTAATTTTATCAATCGGGGGTCGTCGAACCATTTAAGTAGTTTGAAGACACAGGGATGCCACAAAAGGCACAACAAGGGGTAGAGGTTGCTGAGATGCAGGATTGGCTCTCATAAATTCTAAGAACCATTAACTTATCATGCCGAAAAAGGTATTTTTAACTTTATTTTCAGACATTTACGGGACCAAAAAACTTTGACTCACTTCCTGTTCGAAAGCTGGGACATTACTGTCTACTTCATCTGTCATAAAATGATTGAATTCTGCCAACATTCTATGAATCTATAAAAAAAATCCGATATAATCAAATAACATCACACTATCATAGGTTTATGTGGCATGTAATTTCTTGACTCCAAATATGCTACATTCAGTCCAATAATTGACTAAATCATAGCTCTGATACCATTAAATGTAATAGCCTACACCAGGTTCGATCGTCAAACCTGAGCTATAAGATGCTACGACTATTAACAACATTTAACATGCAAAAATACATCTTAAATATGCAATTAAAAAACAAGCATTCAATATTATAGGTTTATTATGATTCACAATCAAAACCGAGCCATAATAGAGCTTATGAAGCTTTTAAACCAACTTGGAAATAATTCAGGACTAATTTGAAAATTTTACAAAATAATAGATAAAAAGGCTAAATAGGGGTCACATGGTCGTGTGGCGGGTTGAGGCCATGTGGTGCAATATCACACAGTTGTGTCCCCAAATCGTGTAACAAGCTGATGTCATGTATGTCTGAGTCACACGGCCATGTAACTAACTATGGCTGTGTGGAACCATAACCATCCCAAACAAACAGAGCACAAGATCGTGTCACTTGCCCATGTGTGATACACAACCGTGTGACAACCCGTGTGTACTAAATTGAACCTTAAATTACAAGTCATACATGTATGTGCTTACTTAGGCTACAAGCATGCCATTAACCATTCAATCAACCTATTCAAAACACACCAAAAACATACCAATACATGTCATTTGCCTAGTTCTAACCAATATGTCATAAGGCGTCATCATAAACAACATTCAAACCTAAAATTCAACTTCATTGTCTATCAAATTCAAGCTTAACTAAACAATGTAATGTAAAGTGTCAAAATGCCATAGTTTCATTCATCAATTAACTTCCATTTACCAAATCACAATCACTAATACATTTACCATAGAAAAAAAGCCAATGCACATATCATTTCATGACATCCAAATCCCATATCCAATCATATTACCACAATATCCAATCAAGCTATCACCCAATCATTCTTTCCATACAAGTTACAACTTATTAACATTTCATTTCATTCAATCATATACCATCCATAATCCACATTCAAGATTTCCATAATAAACCTTGAACAACCTTACCATTTTGCTATCAAACATATATAATTTTTATAAACAAAAAACATATATAATTTCATGAACACATAAGTACATATACCAAATACACCTATTACATGCCACAAAATAAAATTATAGTGATTTCAAAGTCTACCAATAGATGGCTCGATAGCGTGATCTTTAAGTTGATCCAACCTCTGAGTTTCTTAAAATGATATCTACAAGAAAATAGGGAAATGACACAGAGTAAGCTTCAATTGAGCTTAGTAAGTTCATAGGTCGAAACAATGTAACATACCTTATAATCAAGGTTTAAAATAAAAAAACAAATAACTACATTTAATCCTGTCATCATAACCATTTCAGTAGGTGAGTTTAATATATACAAGTCATATAACCATTCAACCTATATAAGATCATTAAATACCAAGTAAAGATATAATATCTATAAGCATGAGCACATATTTTCAAGTCATTTACCAAGACATTATTACCAAGCATCAATACGAGTCATTAGGTCATATAACAATCACGATTCCGCCCGATGAACTAATATAGACAAATATTGATACGTGGTTATCCACCCAAGACACTAAAATGCTCAATCGAGGTAATCCAACCAAGAACACACCTGGGCACTGAGTGCCTAGCTCAAAGGCTAACAAACCTCCAAAAACATGCCTAGGAACCAAGTGCCAAGCTCTTAGGCTTTACATCATCCCCTAGAAACACGCCAAGATCACTATAAATATAACTCGAAAATTCACAACAAATGTTGGATTTCAGTACATTCAATGTATAATATCATGTCATATATCATCATCTCATCACATATAAACCTCGTACAGTGTGCAAAATAACCTATTGACATGCCAATTGTATTTTATCCTATGTTCATCTGAGCTCGATACATATAATCATATAACACTTTCCATTTCAATCCATTTTCTTATTCTATCAATCGTAACATTTAAGTTTACATTCAATATTCACAAAATACAGAATTCAATAAATACATTACCAAAATACACAAGACAATATCGTATGAACTTACCAGGGCCAAATAGCAAAGATAGCAATATCAATGACTAATTTCCAATTTTCTCTTTTCCACGATTACCTACCGGTTCTTGATCTATGCAGTAATTTTATTTATATTTATCAGTCTCAATTTCATTATAACATCCAATTTGATACATATAACTTCCTATTAACAGTTTCAAAATTTCCTTAAAGTTTTGCATTTTATTCAATTTAGTCCCTACAACAGAAACAAACTTATTTTTCATAATTAAGACTAAAATCATATTTTTGAATTCATTATCATCCCTAAACAACTCTCAAGTATTGAAATTTTATAAGAAGTCCATGCCAAATCTAACATACTTTTAATTTAATCCCTAAAATTAAAAACTAATCAAAATCACTTTACAAAATAGTCATATTTCATCATAAAGCTTTAAACTCAAGCATTAACATCTAAAAATCTTCACGAAAATAAATGGTACATTTTCAAAAGTTTGAAAGAATTTCAAAATATTCCCTGAGCTACCTAAATTAAGCTGCAACAATCTCAAAATCAGAAAATTTACAAAAAACAGGTTAGAAATTCACTTACATGCATGAATATTAACTTGGTTGAACTTCAAGCCTTATCCATGGTGTTTTATGTTTGGTTTTCCGGTGGAAGAACAAATAAAGAAGATGAAGACATTGTTTTACTATTTTAGCTTTTGCTTAATTTAAAATCAATATTATAAAACACATTTTTAATTCAATTTTCTCCACTAACCATCCAATAACCTTAAACAGCGTATAATTACCATTTAGATCCTTAAAAAAAATTAATCATGCATTTTAGCTAATAGAAATCAATAAAGATTAAGTTTTACGTCTTTTATGATTTAATAATTTTTTCCTTAATTAACTAACTAAACAACAAAATTACTGGACCAACTTTCAATATGACATTATAATGACCTTGTAAATATTAAATAAATAATATTTATAGACTCACATGTCTAAATTGTGGTCTCGAAACCACTATTTCTGACACCACTAATAATTGGTTGTTATAACTAGTGTCGATACCAAAATGGCATTTTGCTGTTTATAAATCATGGTAATTTGGTAAAGTACTAATACCTTTACATGTAGTATCGATACCTTTGTCTAGTAGGTTAAATAATTTCACATTTTAGTACCTTTTCATGCTCAAATCAAGACGAAACTATTGGTGCTTTGAGTAGACTTCCAACCTACATACAACCAATTCAAAACATACTAAAAGCCAGAATTCAACCATTCCACAATCAATAATTTCCACAAATACAACACCTATACATGTACATTGTAACACCCTAAACCCGACCTAGAAGTTTTGACCCGAATTTGGCGAGCTACATTAGCCACCGAAGTGACTCTCCGTTGACTCCCAACCTAACCTCCAACACAACACATAATTCTTTAACATTAATTATGCTAACTCAAAACTTAGCAGGGAAAAAAATGTAAAAATGGAAGCTTCACAAACAAACATAATTAAGTTTGCATGCTTAACAACGTACATCAGAGTTCGTAACACAACTTAGACTTTTAGAACTACAACTTAGTTCACATGACAAGAAAGCATATGAGTTCGTAGTTCAATTTAAAGCATAAGCTCATATGCTCATCAGACTTCACATGAAATCTCATAAGATTTTTTATATTTCAATAGGGTTCGCATATAATCATGGGTTCGTATGCATATATGGGTTTGCATATCATACTAATGGTTCACATGTAATAAAATAACCACTAAAGGGCTACGCATGTAAATATGGCACTCAAAATAAATTGCAATGAACTCATGCATGGATAACATCAATTTTATTTATGAAATAAAAAGTACTTTAAATAGGGTTCATAAACCAATGCACTATAACTTAATAATCTAAACTTCAAATAATATTGTCATATTCATAGGGTCAGAAATATAACATTTTATTCTAAACCCATAATAATAATCCCATCGCCTTTAACCTAGGTTCACCAATATCTGCTCACGAACGTCCTTGCCCAATAATTGACCTTGCCAATGTTAATCTACGTCCTACTTACCTGAGAAAAAGTAAGAGACGAGTGGGTGAGTTCATTAAAAACTCAGTGAATAATCAGAAACCATTAGGTTATGCTTAAAAATAGTGTTTGAAAACTCATTAGCCTTTTCTTTAAACATTCTTGATAGGGCTCACCTTAAAATCGTGAGGCCTATTTCGTTTATCAAAAACCTTTAAAAACTGAGTCTAGGATTGCCCTAAAATTATGAAGCCAGCTTGCAATTTTTAGGAAAAACCTTTTCTTTGAACAAGGTTTGCTTTAGCTCGCAAGATCAGTTCACACTTACAAGTAGAGTTTGCCTTAGGTCATAAGACTGGCTCGTGCTTCACTGATACACAACTTGTCACTTAAGCTCGCGTAGGGAGCTTCGTTGATACACAACTTATTCATAAGCTCACGAGGGAGCTTTGCTGATTACACAACTTATCACATAAGCTCATGAGGGAGCTTCGCTGATACACAACTTATCCATAAGCTCACGAGGGGAGCTTTGCTGATACATAGCTTGTAAAATTGTTTTTGAAAACATTCTTTAAAACCTTAGCTCGCATAGGAGCTCGCACAAAATCGTGCTTTGAAAATCATATTTTCAAACCGTATTTGAAAATAAAGGTTCGTAGCTTTAAAACATATCTTTTTAGAAAACTGACCTTTGAAACTTGTTTTGAAAACATAATTCTTAAAGAAAAATATCAGTAAAAACTAAGCAACATGGATGTTAACATACTCCAAATAATTCCAAACCACTCACCAAAAAATGAAGAAACTTAAACAAGTTTACCTTTGCCCTTATCCTTGCTGGTAAATGATCTGGTTGGTTTGCAACAAACATACACACATATTACTTAAGCATAATGACACATACATAATTCATGCAATGCGAACCAAGAAAATCACACTTAACAAGACAGAGGCTTACCCTGATGGCTACAAACTGAACATAGAATAGAGACTTTGACGGTAGAATATTCAGTGATGAATTCACAAAATTAATAGTCATATTTATAGACCTAAAAGTACTTATAATCTTTGGATACCTTACATGACTTAGGAAAGTTGTTACTTGTACGTAAAGTATTCCTAGATTCACTAAATCTTTATTTCCTAATTCGATTATGATTGTATCCTTGACTAGAAAACCCCAGTTCGTAGCAAGATTGGCGAACCCCAACTCACCAAATAGACTGGTGAACACCAGCTCACCAACATATTTAGTGAACCTAGCTCGTTGAGAAATTGGCAACTCAATTTGGTAATGAATCTAGCGAACCCTTTACTACACCTTTAGGCATACACTACTACTGGTGAACCCCATTGTTGATATGCTTTTGGCAATCACCCAGCTCGCCTAACCCTTGGCGAACACTCAATTCACCGGAACATTGGCGAACCTTCACTTGCGAGGCAAAAACTTCTAGGCCCATTTGTAGGATTTTACAATCTCCCCCACTTAAGACATTTCGTCCTCGAAATATTCATCTTCAAATAACTGAGGATATCATTTCTTTATTACTTCCTTTGTTTCCTAAGTAGTTTCGCTAGTCTTGTGGTTTCGTCACAAAACTTTGACCAAAGGGATCTATTTGTTTCACAAAAGTTTCACCTCGCAAGCCATAATCTTCACTGGCTTTTTCTCGTAAGTTAAATCAAGTCGTACTTCAACTTCATTTGCTGCTACTATGTGAGATAGGTCTGTGCGATACCTCTTTAACATAGACACATGGAAAATATCATGTATCTTGTCGAGTTTGCTAGGTAACTTGAGTCAATAGGCTACAGGACCTACTCTCTCCACTACTTCATAAGGACCAATAAACCTTAGGCTTAGCTTGCCTTTATGCCCAAACCTTAAAACCTTCTTCCATGGTGATTCCTTCAAAAACATGTGCTTGCCCACTTGGTACTCAATGTTTTGCCATTTCAAATCAGCATATGACTTCTATATATCTGAAGTAGCCTTAAGCCTTTCTCAAATTAGTTTCACATTGTCATCTATTTTGCGAACCAATTCAAGTCCAACGATTTTCTTCTCATGTAACTCAACCCAACATAAAAGTGTTCGACACCTCCTTCCATACAATGCTTTAGAGGGTTTCATTTGAATGTTTGCCTAATAACTATTGTTATAGCCGAACTCAACCAATGGTAAATATCGTTCCCAACTTCCTATGAACTCCAAAACACAGCTTCGTAGCATGTCTTCCAACACTTGTACCACTATCTTAGATTGGCCATCTATTTGAGGATGATAAGCAATACTGAACTGAAGCTTTGAACCTTAATCTCCTTACAAAGTTTTCCAAAATTACAACGTGAATCTTGGATCTCAATATGAAGTTATAGAAACTAGCACGCCATGCAATCAAACTATTACAGTAACATAAATCTCGACGAGCCTTTGCAAAGAATAGCTTGTACGAATAGCTAAAAAGTGAACACTTCGTTAGATTATCCATAATTACCCAAATTGTGTCCTTCTTGGTTGCAGTCACTAGCAACCCAGTCTCAAAATCCATGGCGATTCTTTCTCATTTCCACTCAGGTATTTTGAGTGGCTGTAACATTCCTGAAGAAAATTGGTGCTCGGCTTTGTGCTTCTGACAAGTTAAGCACTTCACCACAAATTTCGTAATAGCTCGCTTCAAACCAGGCCACGAATACAGTTCGCGGAGGTCATGATACATGTTATTACTGCCTAGTTGCATCATATAAGGACTATTGTGTGCCTCTTTAAGTATCATCTGTTGAAGCTCTTCATTACTAGGCACGCAAAGCCTTCCATGGAAACAGAGCACTCCTTCATCATTAAGTGCAAAATAGCCTTGCACTCCTTGTTCCACTTAGTGAACTCTATTTACCAATTCCTTATCAGTAACTTGTTTCGCTTTAATCTGCTATGACAGTGTTGGTCTTATTTACAATTTCGCTAGTAGTCCCCTATCACTCATCATACTTAGCTGTGTGAACATAGCTCGTAGCTCACTCACGGACTTCTTGCTCAAAGCATCAGTTACAAGATTTGCCTTGCCAATATGATACTCTATCACACAGTCGTAGTCCTTCAGCAGCTCGATCCACCTTTTTTGTCATAGATTCAATTCTTTATGTGAAAGTAAATACTTGAGACTTTTGTGATCAATGTAGAAGGTACAATTCTCACCATATAGGTAGTGTCGCCAAATCTTCAGTGTGAACACCACTGTTGCCAGCTCTAAGTCATGGGTTTGGTAGTTACGCTCGTGAACCTTCAATTGTCTGGAAACATAAGCTACCACTTTCCCTTCTTGTATCAGTACGCATCTAAGCCTTGTGTGAAAGGCGTCGCTATAAACCACAAACTCATTTCCCAGTTCTGGTTGTGTCAATTTTTTTTGGCTATGGAGAAATGATGGAGAGAGGTAAAAGAAGATGATACTTTCTTTCTTTCTTTTTTTCTTTTCTTTCTCTTTAGTTTTTTATGTTTTAACTTTTTTTTAATAGTTTTTATAATATAATTTTTATCATTATTTACTTAATAAGGCCCCTCCAACCGTTCATCACTAACCAAAATGTCTTATTTTCCATTTTAAGCCCTTTTCCAATTATTAATGTAGCCTTTTAGCAACTAAAAATCTATAGTGATTAACTTTTACCACTTTTATGACTTAGTCCTTATACCTTAATTAATTATTCTTTCGATAGAATTTTTAAATTAAACTTCAATATGATATAATACTAGACTCGTAAATGTTAATTAATAATATCTACGGAGTTAATCATCAGTAATGGGATTCCAAAATCGTATTTTTCGGCACCACTAACTTTCAGGTCATTACATGATTACTAACATGGGGTAGTAAATTTCCCTTAATTCTCTTCCAAGCAATCAAAGAACTAACTTAAACTAATTATTGTGCTATATTCTTATGCCAATAATTTAGACTAAATTGATAAAGAACAAACTCAATTATGAGTATCCGAGGTAATCAGGTATATCCCTATCCTAATTATGAATAAATATTTGACCCATCTAATTTAGACTAAGAATTATTCATTCTAGACCTAAAATGAAAAGTCATTTTCCAATTTCTTTAGGTTTTGTCAGATTAATAGTTGTTTAGACTATTATTAATTAAAAACAAGAATGAATAAATGATCAAATCTCTATCCAAAATAAAAAAAAAGGATGAAAATAGAATATATTCAATACTAAACATGAAATCCATTGCAATCCTAGAAAAGAAATTTATTGAGAAGCATCTCTAGGAACAAACAAAAATTAATCATGGAAAAAGAAATAATGAAGAAAAAATATGAATAAATTTAGTCTTCTTATTGGTTTCCGTCAATTATTGATGCTTGAAGGCTTGGGTGACTTTTTTTCTTTAACCACACACACTTATAGAGGTTATGTCTTTTT
>JABEZY010265259.1:0-13185 GCA_013467495.1 Gossypium gossypioides
ACCTTTACTATAGTTGAACAAGATCGAAGAACAATTTTCTCTAAAAACAACTTTTGACTCCCTCTTCGTAGTTAAATTGGACCGGGATGCGGCTTTTCTTCAAAACAGATATGGTATTCATTAAAATTTCAAATTCTTCAGTTTCTTTAGATCATTATAGATTCTTGAACTTGTGAATGTGTATTGAATGACTTGGAAGTGATGCCCTTTTATAGTGCCAGTTAGTCAGTAAAAGAGAGTTCTTGTAAAAGTTTACTTCGTCATTTGAGTGTTTTATAAGAATTAAACTCTTTTATTTATTATTTATCTCATATTAATTTACTTAATTAGAGATGAAATAATCCTTAAGAATAAGACTTTTTTAAAAAGAGTTCTAAAATGATTCAATTTCTTTATTTATCTATTTAGTAATTTAATTTAATGTAATTTAATTAGAGATAAACCATAATGATGAATGATGAATTCTGATTGGTGTAAATTTTCATCCTCTACACAACGGTTAGACGTTGAACTAGGAATTGGTGGTCTTATTGGTTTAAACTTCGGTCTCATTTTTAAACATTGCTTTTCGGGTGTGAAGCTAGTAGTTTTGTTAAGGGGTCAAGATGAATTTATAAAATTTTTGTTAGGGGGGAGGCAAAGATAAAAATATTGTGAAGAAAATAATTAAATTAAATTATTTATTTTAAAGGGGTCAAAATTTTAATTGTTTTAATTTTACTAAAAGCTTAAAATGTTTAAATTTAACGTTTTACTTTCGAAGGGCATAAAATAGAAAATTTATTATTTGTCAAGGGGCCAAGGTCTCTGCCTGCCCCTTGGCTACTCCACTAATTTCTTTTAGGATAGTTGGTTTCCAATTTAACATAAAGTATGTTTGATGTTGAATTTTGATAACAATTGAGAATGATTGGTTGAGTAGTTGTTGCATAAGATTGTTGTGATTGTTTAAGTAGATAGATAGAAAGCAAAAACTGAAATGCATTAGAGTTGTTTACGTAGTTTGGTGGACACACCTACATCTATGGGGCCTCACCTAAAAACTAATATAGCATTAATTTTATAGTACAACCATTAATTTAAGCCAAACCAATCTTAAGATTATTGTAGCCTTGATGATGTACACTCCTAAGGTGGACTTTCATAAGCATTGGATTTGATGCCCTAAGTGTAGTATATTCATTTTGCATACTTGTATTTTTCGAACAAATCTGTTAATAAAATAATAATTTTTTTACATTAATATTCTTTGTATAACGTCCTCAATTGTTTTTGCACGCAATGCAAAATGAAGCAAATCTTGGCTCACTGATTATCTAGCATTTAACTAATACTAAATGGTATTACGTGGTCAGATTGTAATACAAAATGCAACTTGTATTAGTAGATAATCTAAATGCGTCCTGAGTCTAATAAAAAATGAGAAAGCCTATTGAAAAACTAATATACCTTATTCAAGTACAATTGGAGAGATGTTTTGTTTTGAGCATCAGAGCAGATGACTCCCAGAAGATGGAGACATAGATGTGACTGATTGGATTGACAGTACATAGGATAGAACCCAAGTAAAATAGATCCTAAATTCGTTTATGAATTTATTCATTGTGATGTTCATAGTGTGACATACCAAAATCTTGAGTGGATGATTGACCATATATGCATGACTCATATACTTTGATGTAAGTAAAAGCTTGAGTTAAAATGGATAAGGAATCAAATGTTCGTGTGTTGGGTATATGACTTCTTCAAAATGAAGCATCATTCACAATAGTGGAATTCATAGCCCAACAAATTGGTAAATGATATTCTCTTATTATCATTACATGATAGATGAAAAGTAAACGTGGCCACGGGTCATTTGTCTTTGTGATAAATTACTTGATTACTATTTGATAGTAATTGACTTTTCATGAAAAAAGATGTAATGATTAACATGAGATAAAATATGATCATATTAGGAGAAAAAATTTATCCTAAAGAGATTTAAGATATCGTATGAGGTTAACACACTTATGATAAGTTCACTAGATGAGAATAGCTTTCGTAATGGTATGTAATTAGGGAGAGCTCAATCGCGATACTATAGTGGCATTACTTCGTGACTAAATAAGTTTATAATTAATAGGTGAAAAGTTGGAACTTAATTATAAATTATTTGGGCTTTAATTATATATGTTTAATTGATCCCTCCGCTAGCTCTTTCAAACTAGAAATGAATTGCATGTAGGACCAAATGAACATAAATGAATGAAAATGATGAAATTAGAAAAATGGGTCGTGTTCACAAATGAATGTGTTTTCTCACATTTATGATAAGGATAGAAATGACTTGAGAATTAATTTAAGGTTTTTGAATTATAATTAAAAAATTGAAGTTCAAAAATTGAATGAAATTAATTAGTCATTATGAATCCAATTGAATAAGTAAATTAAATATATTTTCTTAGAGATTCTGTTACATTAAAGTTGGTATGACTTAACGGAATTAAAAATGGGTTGAAAAAATTATTCAATAGGAAATTAATTTAGTTAAAGAATAAAAAAATATTTATTTTGGGAAGTAGAAAACAAGTATTAGGTGGGATTAAATTATAAAGTATTGAGTTAAAAGTCCAAGAAACTCATATAATCAGACTCAATACAGGAGAGGCCCAAATCCCCTCATCATAAGAGAGAGAGGTGACAACCCTAGTATTATTTACTAGGGTGTGATGCCCACCCCCTCCCTAGTTAGACTAAGAGAGTGTTTTCTGTTTTAAATAATATCATTTCTTCAAGTCTTATTTAGCCAGAGTTCTTCTATCTCTTCTTATAAATAGATGACACTGGTAGAGCTATTTACATAAATTTTAACACATAAGTTTCATATATTGCTATTCTATTAGAAAGTAATGAGAATTTATTTTCTTAGAATAAATTCTATTTTTTGGGAATAACAATTTTTACCGGTTTTTATTGAGAGAATTATTTTCCTACTGAAAGTAATTAAATCATTTCGTGTTCTGTGTTTAGTTCGTGTTGTTTGAGCCCAGACTCAATGCAATTCGAGGTATGAGGATAGCTGAGAAGGTTGTACGGTTGAAAGGCGAGAACGATACAAATCTGTCTCACACAAAACACAAGTACTTTTTGGAAAAATATTTATTGCTATAAATATCACAAACCAACTCGGTTTTCAAAATTTTTAAACTTTCATTGTAACTGAAAATCGTTTTCTTAACTGTATTTTTCCAACAATAAGAACTTTTTGCAATGTTGTAAGAACTAGGTTGGTGGTGGTTGAACTGATTAGATTATTAGTTCACAATTCAACTGGTTCAACCGTTACAAAAATAAAGTTTCAAGAAAAAACTCTAAAAAGTTCAATAATTTCAAAAAAAAGAAAAAGAAAAAATAATGAACATAAACAATAATGAAAATTATTTGGTACACTGGTGGTGAAGATTTTTATCTACACAAGTGGGATTAAGATTTTGCCATGTGTCTTTTAAGTTGTATTTTTAAACATAAATATATAAAATATGTGACAAAATCTGAACACCACTTATGGAATTACAAATTTCCACAGTTTGTGTACCAAATAATTAGTCAAATAGTAATATAAACATAAACATTCATTTTGTAAGTCATAAAAAATTAAATATTTAAACTTAAATCTCATTCAAATGATTTTTAGCTAGTTTTGCACTAGTTCACTCCTCCCATTTTATAGCTTGGTTGAATTGATTGTACCACCAATTCTCAGTTCAACTAGCCAGTCCAATTTAGTTTTAACGACCATGACTATGGTCGTCCAAAAAACTTCTTAATGAAAATGGCTTGCAAGAAAGAAATAAACACAAAACTGTATCAAGCAAAATAGCCCCTCTAGAGTATATTTGATGCTCTCATGTTTGCACCATTTATGGAAGATTGTAGTATTATTTTATAAGCTTCGTTTAACTAGTTAAACCCAACAAGACAATCTTCTGAATTTTTAGAATGAAAAGCATAATAATCCTTTTAATTTAACAATCTTATCGTAAGTCAACCATATATTTATCCATAAAAAGAGAAAAATCAAATTTCACTAACTAATCACCTTCTATAATTTAGTTTCTCATCACAAATAAAATCTCTTTACTAACTACAATAAAACTCAAAATAAAATAATAATAAAGATTATTACAATTTAAATTGTCAACTTTAACTATATCAATGAAATGTTAATTGGAATACTATTTGTACTTTTACAAAATGTTGTATAACATTTAGCTCTAACAACAATTTTATGAGAAATCAATCATTCAAGATAATCAAAACTCAAACAAAAATTCATATATGTATTTATAAAAATATATACTTTAAATCATTAAAAAATTAAGTCTTGATGGATGTTGGTACAGTGATACAACAAGGGGTGAGTATGGAGGAGAGAGAGAGAGAGAGAGTAAGTGGTGGTGGTGGAGAAAATAGTGTAAAGGTTGAGGGTTGAAAGGGTGTTGGAAGAGTGTAGGCTTAGTATTGTCGAAGAGTTAAACCCTTCTTCCTTATTCTTGAAGGTACTTATAGGAAGAGATCCCATGTAAGGTGGTGTTAACGGGTTGTACTTGCCATCTAGCCATCATTACAGAGCATGTGGAAGGGATGTCTTTGATGGGACTGGGATGTATATGACATGATAGATCCTGTCATTCATCCTGACTCTAATGGGATAAAACGATTGAACCTATGTGATATTTAGTGACCAATGACTTCATGTTCCCAAGGAGTCATCTCAAGAAGGTGAGCTCGCAAGTGACCTCCAACTTGTTGGTGGCAGGGTTACTGTTCAAGCTTCTTATTGGCTTGCCATGTGTCCTAACGTAGGTGGGGATATAACAATATCCCCTCTTCTTTGATTTGAGAAGAAGGTTACAAAGTGACTTTCTTTGAGATGTTTTGATATGATAACTCTCTCTTTTCCAAGTTGCTCCTGATGGTGGCTATACTTTATAATGAAACGTTATGTCCAAACGTTTGAGTTTCTGCCATAAATATACCTTGAAGATTGTGTTTCTTGGGAGTCATGTTAATGATGAGCAACAAACTTTTGGGATAGGTGGTGAGTTTCCATTGAAGGCTAGTTGTCCTTTGAAATGGTGCATTTTGGGAGATAAGTCTATATATTCTCAGTTGTCTTCTTCGAAGTTACTTTACCTTATTTTTGTTTTTGAAATTTTTGAAACTATTGTTGGTGATTTCCCTTGCTTCTGTTAATTTTTTACAACGATTTCTGCATTTTAATTGTTTGTGTTCTTCATTTCACCTTATGGTGCTTCTTTTTTTCATTGTTAAAGAAACTTTTTGCATTTTGCTGAAAAATGGCCAAAGTTGGTGAATAGTGAAGCAAGAGTCAGAGTAAGGGTGGTGGTTGTATTGTTCATGCTTTGTCAAAAGCAGTGGCGAAAATTCAAAAGCCAGGTATGAAAAAATCTGAAAAGTCAGAAGTCAATGATGACAAATTCGAGAGGAAGAGTGATTAGCCAGCAGTGAGTCTTAATTATCAATGCTTCACCACCTATTGAGAGATGAAGAAACTACTAATGTGTTGTGGGTTACTTGCAAAACATCACAAGTACAATTTCAACATCTTGGAAGGATCGCATCATCTAAATGAAGTGTTTGGCCCAAAATCTATTGGCAGGAGGCATGGATTCTTCTTTCTATTATTTCTTCTTGAAGCAAGCTTTACTCTTCCTCTCCCCGACTTCATCCGGATGTTTTCTATGACTTTAATGTAGCGCCATGGTAATTTATAAGTTTCTCCTGCTGATTTCTCAAGGGCATATATTTTCTTAATTGAATGTTTCAGAATATGTATTTTTTATGGGAGTTGAATGAAGAGAAGCTTTCCAGGTTGTTCAATTTTTGCCATGGGTTGATGGCCCTACGTATAGACAACATATTTTATAGTGAGAAAGTTACTATGGATGTTGACTATAGCAAATACATCATCGTGGAGCTAAAATTTGGGAGTACATTTGGTTTTCCTACCAAATGTACGCGTCCTTCCATTGAAAGATGCTTTTATCGTCTGTATCTGCAGAATGTCCTCGAAGGTTCTCTTGAATATAAAATGGTGAATTAGAAAGGAATATTTGTGGTTACCCTTGAAATTAATTTGAGAGGCATTTTTAAATATTGTCTTGGGGAGGAGGGTGTTTTTGGGTTCACCTCTAGAGATATAACGGATGGTTTCCAATGAAACAAGAAGTGCCTGTAGCGTCTCATGCTTTCTTTTTCCATTCCAAACCTAGGATTTTCAAGTGTCTACGGGGGTAGCATTGTAGCCTATTTGCTATATTACAAAATTTTGGAATCTGCCTTACAGTAATTGGAAGGTAACACTAGGAACTGGACAAACCATTCCTTGAATTCGGGATGATCGTCATATACAGACTGCCGAACTCTTTTTTGACGAGGACATTTCTGGTAATGGCCTTCTAGGTATTTATTTCTCGTTTCTATCATGTTACCTAGCTAACCTCATCATTGGTTGTGTTGTGTAGGTTGTAACCCTTTTGTGGGTTTAAAAAGGCCTTTGGAAAGTATTGAAGATACTAAGAGGAAGCGGCTTTAGGTCTATAAGGATAGTTATTCATGACTTGATGGGTCCCAATACTTCTTCTTGACATCCAACCTCTTCAAGCGGGTGATCTCATTTTTCTTTCGAGACCTTGTCTAGGGTTTCTCCTAGTGGGTCTTTGGTACAAGCTCCGACTCAGCCCTATAGAGATGTTATTGCTTAGTTGGGAGGGCCTACACACTCCTCCTTACGTCACACGCTTGTGGGACTGTTTCAAAATAAGAGGGATGTCAGAAGGAGATAGAAGAATTCATCGCATGAATCCATGAGCGTGGTCGGAAGATTTTTCATTTAGAGCTCAATCCCAATACTCATATTGGGAGGTTAGAGAGGGAGGAAATGGTAAAACGGATGGAGACGAATAAGGTCATGGATGCAATGGAAGCGTTTTTTTCCTATTTTTAGTGTGTAAGGGGTGCTTGTTGTTATGCAAGTGGCTTTCAGTCCACTAAACCTTGTAGGGCTAAATTTTCAACCCTTATTTGACATTTTTAGAGAGGATTATAACCTTGGTTTCGATGTATACTACCCCTATAGACCTGAATGGGCTAAATGTTTGGGTTGATTGTTAAATGCTAGCTTTAGAAGTAATTGTTTCATTATATGCCGTAGCATCCTATAACTTGGGTCCGATGATCGTATCAGGTAAGGGGTATTACATTTATTGGTATCAAAGCTAGGGTTTAGCCGATTCTGGGACTAAATGTAGCGTGTTTAGAGTCTAGAAATTACATGCCACATATAACCTAAGATAGTGTAATGTTTTGATCTAATCTGACCCCGTTTTCTTGTAGATCTAAAAGATATCAGTTGATTCTAACCGTGTTGTTACTAATGAAGTCAAAATTAATGTCTCAACTCCTAAAAAGGGAGCAAGCCATAGTTTTCCAGTTCCGTAGATGTCTGAGAATAAGGCAAAAAATGCCTTTTCTGGAGTAATTGGTCAATGGTTCAATGAGTTCTTGTAGCTAGTCCAGTGGCTCCGCAACCTCTGCCCCCTACTGTGCCTACCCCGGTACCCCTTGGTCCTAAAAGTTCAACTCCAATATATGTGCACAGACCTCCGATAGATAAAATTAAAAAAAATATGGGGCCGAAAAGTTCAGAGGCAAGACAGATGATGATCTTGCCAGAGTTAAATTCTGGTTAGAAAATGGCACGTTCACCTGACGACTATTTGAAATGTGTTGTATCACTATTGAAAGATAAGGCGTATTAGTGGTGGCATACATTGATAGCTATTGTACCGAATGATAGATTTAACTAGGAACTTTTTCGAGTTGAGTTTCAAAAGTAATATGTTAGTGAATGGTACCTGGACAAAAAAGAAATAGTTTATCAAGCTGAAACAGGGAAACAAGTCTGTATCAGAATATGAACAAGAGTTTGTACAACTTTGGGAGTATTCTTGCAAGATTGTACAGATCGAAAAAGAGATGTGTGTTTGTTTTGAAGACTGGCTGAATGATGAAATTAAATTGTTGGTTGGAGCAATAGATATATGAGAATTCATGGTTATGTCTGATCGAGCTCAGAAAATGGAAGAAATCTTTAATAGTAAGAAAAAAGCTAAAACGAAATTTCGAGATTTTGGTAAACGGAATGTGTTTAAATCGTTCTCAACTCTACCATCAAAGAGATCGAGAGAAACATAGAGCTGTCAAATCGTACCATCAGAGTTTACGGGAAAAAATAAGTCAATACCAAATGACTCGAGATTTCAGTTTACACTGGCAACCAATGTTGGCAGTGTCCGTAATGATAATAAATCTATTTGTGATCATTGTGGAAAGTTCCGCAAGGTTGTTTGTTGAGTTGTGATTGAGGCCTATTTTCGATGTGGATCAACCAAAAATTTTATGAGAGACAAAGAAGTCAGACAATAATGAAAATCAAGTTGATAAACAAATATTTTTTTCTCAAAGTGGCAGACGACCAAGAACAGAGCAGTAACATTAGAACTACTGGAGATGGAAACAAATGATAAAATAGACATATATAATAATCGGGCTCCTGCTAGAACTTATACGATTCGAGCCAGAGAGGAGGCTTCTGCCCTAGATATTATAGCTGTTACTTTTTCTCTCTTTAATACTAATTCATATGCACTAATAGACCTTGGGTCCACTCATTCTTACATTTGCACTAATTTATTATCTAAAAAGAATGTAGCAGTAAAACAAACTAAATTTGATGTCAAAGTAAATAAACCATTGGGTTAGAGTGTCATAGTCAGTTTGATTTGTAAAAAGTGTCCAGTGAGAGTTTAGGGTTGTGATTTTCCTGCCAATATAAAGTTATTACCATTCCACGAGTTTGATGTAATGTTTAGTATGGACTAGTTGATGCTATATGATGATGTAGTAAACTGAAGACAGAAACGAATCAATTTGAGATGTCAGAATGACGAATTGATTGTTGTTGAATCAGATAGAACTAATTGTGTTATGAATGTCGTACTGTCATATCTGCAATTTCTGCTAAGACAATGGTTCGTAAAGGATGTGAAACATTTTTAGCTTACATTTTAGATAGACGAGCATCAGAGTCGAAGATTGATCAGTTATCAACAGTCACGCAATTCACTGATATGTTTCTTGAAGAACTATTCGGGTTACCACTAGAACAAGAAGTTAAGGTTGCTATTGAGATAATGTCCGGAATTGCTCCAATTTCAATTGCTCCGTATAGAATGGCTTCGATTGAATTAGAGAGCATTAAAGGCACAGTTGCAACAATTGTTTGACAGAGGTTTCATACGGCTGAATGTGCCTCATTAGGGTGCTCTGGTTCCGTTCATGAAAAAGAAAGACAGATCGATGAGATATGCATCGACTACAGACAATTTAATAAAGTGACTATAAAGAATAAGTATCCATTGTCTCGAATTGATTATTTGTTTGACCAGTTGAAAGGAGCTACTATGTTTTCAAAGGTAGATTTGAGATCAGGTTACTATCAGTTGAAAGCCTTATTGGCAAAAGCTACGGTTTTAACACAGGATGAGTTTGGAAAAAAAATTGTTTACTACGATGCCTCATTAAGTGGTTTGGGATGCGTATTGATGCAAGAAGATGGAGTTATAGCTTATGCTTCTCGATATTTAAAACCACATGAGAAGAATTAACCGAGAAATGATTTTGACTTGTAAAATGTTGTTTTTGCTTTAAAGATATGGCGGCACTACTTGTATAGTGAAAAATGTCATATGTTTACCGACCATAAAAACTTGAAACACTTGATGACTCAGAAAGAGTTAAACTTGTCGAAATAAAGATGGCTGAGTTATTAAAAGATTACTGTCGGTAATTGACTATCATCTATGTAAAACTAATATAGTAGTTGATACATTGAGTCGTAAGTCTTTATTCGCATTGAGAGCGTTGAACGTGAACTGAGAGTTAGGCCACTATTCCTTTAAAGAATTCATGAGTTACAAAAAAATTATCCAAATTTGAAAGAAACGAGAACAAATTAAAAATGGTGAGGTTAATTAATTCAGTGTTGAAAGTGATGATAGCTTGTATTTTAGAAATCGAATTTGTATTTCAAATCGTGATCTGAGGTTTACCTCAGGTTTTGGAGTAAATTACACAAGGCCCTAAGTTTTAGATTGAATTTTAGTACTACTTTTCATCCAAAATCAGATGATCAATCAAAACGAGTGATTTAGATTTTTGAAGATAAGTTGTGTTGTTGCATCATTGAATTTAAAGGTAGGTTGGAAAAGTATTTATCATTGGCTGAATTTTCTTTTGATAATAGCTATCAGTCGAGTATTAAAATGACACCGTTTGAGGCTTTCTACGGATGTAAATGTAAAACTCCATTATACTGGTCAGAATTGAGTGAAAAGAAGATAATTGTAACAGATTTGATTAGAGAAACTGAATATAAAGTTCAGATTATACGGGATTGTTTAAAAGTCGCCTCAGACCGTTAGAAATCGTATGCTGATCTGAAAAGATATTGAGTTTCAGACTGGTGAGAAAGTATTTCTGAAAGTCTCTGCGTGGAAGAAAGTGGTATGGTTCGGCAGAAAAGGCGAGCTCAGTCCAAGATTTATAGGACCATATGAAATTGTCGAGAAAATTGGCCCTGTAGTTTAGAGATTAGCTTTACCTCAGGAACTCAAAAAAAAAAAATTTGACGATGTTTTTCCCGTTTCTATGCTTAGACGGTATAGATCAAATCCTTCTCATGTGATAACTCCTGTAAAACTCCTTACCCGGTTCGATCGAGGGACCCAAGTAATAGGATGCTACGGATAAAAACCAAACAAGTTACATGTACTTTATTAATTAAAATCTCAATTAATTATCCTCAAATCACATAAAATCAACTATAAAATTTTGTAAGCTATATGGACCTAATCGTGAAATCAAAGCATGAAATAGGGTTGAATTGTAAAATTTCAACATTTTAAAGTTTGTAACGATATTTAAATTCTTAGTATCGATACCATTTCAATACTTTACTTGGTATTGATACCAAATCAAGATTATGTTTGTTTACAAAAACAAGGGTATCGATATTTTATGAAAAAGTATTGATACTTGGAGAAATATCGATACCATTTTGGCATTTGTTATTTTTAAAAACTGATGATATGGTCAAGTATCGATACCGAATGCCAAAATTTTGATACTTAAGCTCAGAAATGGTAAAATCCTATCTTTAAAATTTCCATTTCATGTTCAATTCACATGCTAATCAAAAGTTAACTATATCAACCAAAGGCCTATCTTAATATCACTTACACAATCAACCTAAATGTCTAACCAATATGCCTTCAATGACACCTCAATATCAAGCCAAATATTCAAGCATTCAACATTTGATTTCATATAAGCTTTATAACCTAAATACTTGAACTACCAAATCTTTTTCAAATATAGCATAGACATGAATTTACCAACTCCTTGATAAGCTTGAACTAAGCATACAATTATCAACCCACATCTAAGCATCAACCAAAACAAAAGGTCTGGCATATTACTATCTCATATATGAAGATTTTAAGCATATTATCCAAGCAATCTATCAAATCATCCACAAAATGACCATTTCCACCTCACTTATACCTTATTACATATTCATAAAAAACTAACAAGATTCAAAATGATCATAAAACATTAAACATCCTAAGTACATGCCAAAAACCAGAATGAACATATCACCAATGATTGGGTTTGAGATTTGTTATTAGATGTTAAATCGATGATTAAAACATACAGTACCTAACATGCGCATAAAGAAAAACAAAATCGTACGCTGAGTATAACTCAGTGGTATTTTATAATCTGAATATTTAAGCATAAAAAGAGGTTATTAAAATATAAAATTTAAATAAAGTAATGACATGTAAAATTTAAAATGTAAAAGAGATCACAACCAATTTATCATACTAATATCATTACATGGCAATATATCTCATTTTACATATGATAAAACTCAATTCATATATAAACATATCCCATTTAACCTTTTAATTTCATTGATCATCATTATTCATTATTCACATTTCCATCCACCATATCATTTTCTATTTCACATTTCAATTAGATTCCATATCATTTGCCATTTCAATGTCATTATCTTGATTTTACTGTTTATTTCCTAATTAACACGACTCAGACCTTGACGGATACACGAATCCAACCAAACACACCAGTTTGGCACCCAGTGTCTCATCATATAAATCCGAAGCAAATAGTTGTGCCCAATGCTATAAATAAGTTGACACCTAGTGTCTCATCAGTTAAATAAAAGTAAATTGGCACCCAGTGCCTTATCAACTCGTAGTTGAAATAATCCTGAACTCTTTCTATCCTATGGCATGCTAACTATATCCCACTTTGCCCGAACAGTTAAATAGGTTCCCATTTCATATTTCATTAGCATCCTCATTTCACCTTTGTTTTCATCATAAACATATAAACTTACATATAAAAACACTATATCATCACAATATATACTCAATTTCACATTGAACAATATATACAGATTTTTCATAAGCATTCAATTTAGTCTTCAGATATATAAATCAATTCAATTCAGCCCAAATCATTTCATTATCACAAGTGACCCACCTCATATTCTTACCATACTCAAACGGTTCAAAATGCAGCAACTTCCAAAGAGTTCAGATTATAGAAACACCAACTTTGTCTTTTCCTTTCTTTTCTAGGAATCCGGATCGACGTTAGCAATTTTGGATTTGAAATCAAACCCCCAAGAATCGAATGTTCCACACTTCTTCCTCCTAATGTTCAGTTTCTATGAAAAGAAATGGAAATGTTTTTATTTTTCTCCTCCACTAACTAGTTTTATTATATTTTATTCTTATTATTTTTATTTAATTTATAAATTAAAACATATACATTTATATTTTAATTCCCCAAACCTTACACTCTAACCATTCTAATGGGATAATTAGTATATGAGCCCCCTTACTTGAATTCTTATTAAAGATTCCTTACTAATTAAACTTTTGACACTTTTACGATTTAATCCATGTACCTTAATTAATCACCAATTCGACAAAATTTACTTAACCGAAATTCAATTCACTTCTA
>JABEZY010265337.1:0-15627 GCA_013467495.1 Gossypium gossypioides
GCTTAATAATTGAGTATTATTATATATTTAATTTGATTTATTTATAAATAAATCATTGCAATATATGTAGAAACAATGTAAAATATAAATTTATTAATAGATATAAAATAAACTCAATTAAACAATAAAAAGATAATAAATTCTCAAATGTATGTTTGTTTCATTTAAAACAGTTTTTATGAAATATTTTTAGGAAATCTGCCAAACAATATAAAATATTTTACACAAATTCATCTAAATACCATAAAATATTAGCTTTTCCAGAAAAGTAAATCATTTTCCGAAAAATGATTTACCGGCAAACAAACAGAGTCGTAGTATTTTATCTTGATATTCAATATCAATTATAGCAATTCAATTCAAAGTAACCATTGCTAACTCACCTGAACTCCACATTATGCAAAATATCACAAATATGCAATAAGTAAATTGATCCCGAAGCATAGAAATACAAACCGAGTTCTCGCGTCAGTCATCGTTGGCTCTCGCCTTTCCTTTCCCTGTCGAAGGCTTGTGTCACTTTTTGCTACGAATAATAATTAAATAAATAAACAATATTAAACTCCATTCAATTAACATTCAATTACAAAACCAAAGATATTTTGAAATTTATTCAATTTAGTCCCTAAACTTGGGACATATATAACTTCCAATATAGAGCTTCAGATTAAAATTCGATTTCGCATATACTTATTAGGAATCTTCTACTTTTGCATTCCTACTGAAATTTCATAACATTTTTGCATTTATTCAATTTGGTCCCTAATGTCTGAAACTAACAATTAAGGTTTACAATTTATTCGATTTCATAAACTAAATTTCTATCAATTTCACCCCTAATTCTTTAAAAAATCAACAATTTCAACTTTCTAAAACTTTAATAGTTTCACAAATTAGTACATAGGCTAGTTAAATCAAGCTCTTATGATTTTTATGAAAATTGAGTCATAAGAGCTTGATTTAGCTAGCCCATGTACTAATTTGTGAAAATATTAAAGTTTTAGAAAGTTGAAATTGTTGATTTATTAAATAATTAGGTGTGAAATTGATAGAAATTAAGCTTAGTTTATGAAATCGACTAAATTGTAGACCTTAATTAAAGTGGCTAAAGCTTCTCCCTTTATTTTCTTTCTTTACTTCGATGGTTTGGGGGAAGAAGAAGGTGACTTTTCATATTTCTTCCCATTTTAGTTGCTATTTATACTATGTTTCTATTTAATTAATCATAATTAACCAATTTGATCATGTTTTAGTTAATTAATGTTTAATTACTTAAGTTTAATGACATACATAATTACCATTGTAATACCTTACCGGTGTAGCCTTGGATTGGTGAATTGTTTGGGCAAATAGTTGGTTAAGATTAAGCTAAAGAAAGGCTGAGTTGTATTCTATCTGCCAATGTTGTATTTTGCATTATTTGATACGCCATGAGTGGAAAACTGTTAGATTAATTTGGTTGGTCTGTTTTGATTTTGGTTGATGGGTTAGCCTTTTGGTGAATTGTTAGGTTTATGGTTTTGTGTCTTGGCGTGTTTGTTGGGAGAAATCCACCAATTAGTGTCTTCTTTTGGTAAGATGTGTGATAGATCCTTTTGTTAATACACCAGTAGTGGATTGTGGGATTCTGGACCCGATTCCTTTCTGTTTGAAAATGTGTGTTTATTGTTTATTTTTAGGGTTTAGGGTTTAATTAAGTTCTTATTAGGACTCAATTAGAAATTAACTAAAATTTATAATTATTTTATTATGTGAGGTCTTATTAGGACCCAATTAGAAATTAACTAAAATTTATGATTATTTTATTGTGTGGGGTGCTAAGAATGATTATGTTAGCCACAATAGAGCATGAGTTAGCTTTTCATGTTAGCCACATGTAAGTTGTACGAGAATTGTGTAAGTTATATATCAGTGAAAATTTTGTAGTGGGGGTTCTTCTTCCCTCTTCTTTTGATTTGTTATACCATGGTATCCTGTTTAAGAAAGAGTTCTACATTGCAGAGTGACTGCCTTCGGATGTACCAACATTTAGAGTGTGAATACTATAACTAAAAGATATGAAATCGAGTCGGTGTCCGCAAGTATATGGGTCAGATTGTAATATAGTTACAACGGAGTGGGTGAGTACTCTGAGGATCGTACCCAAGGGAGGTGAGTACTAGATTAATTGTAACCTAAACGCAAATAGATCTAATTAGTACTTTAAATAAATCATATTACGATAAAACGTAAATAGAAGATTTTTGGCTTTTTATAATAAAGAAAATAAAAATAGCAAAAATAAAGTGAACTTCGGGTGAATGAATTCTAACTTAATCAAATATAAGCATAGGTGATTAGCTTGCTTTAGTGATCATAACTAATTCCTATGTTGGGTTTCTACTCAATCAATTAGACATTACCTTAGTAGGATCTCTCGGTCTTCCATTAAACTAATGAGTCAGTAAGAACTACTTATCTCTTGACCTCATAGTCTAAACTGGTTCGGGGCTAAGATGTTCACAGATAGGCCATACCAAATTTGGGTTAATTCTCACCTAAATGATTTCCTAGGGTCATCAAGCTTAGGGTTTACTTTCTTTCTCTCCCAAACAACTGATCCTTAAAAATACCTTACATAGTAATAAGTTAACCACACCTCCACTCGCTAATCCCCCATAAGAGAATTAGTTCCTCATGGAATCAATAAACATCTTAAACTTGATATAAAAGATATGCATATAGAATAAGACAAGAATAGAGTTTAGAGGATCTTGTTTTGTATTTGATAATTGAAGTGCTGAAATCCTCAAACGTTTGATTGCGCTTACAAATCTAATCTCCAAAGAACACAAAAGAGAAATAACTAAAAAGGAATTTAAAACCTAAGAACAGGGAAAAACTAAAACTAAATTTATCGAGAAAAACTTAGAATGCGAATGCTGTCCTTAAACAAGTGTTAAATGAACCTATTTATAAAATTAGGGTAGCCGTCACTCTCAACCTTAGCTTAGTTGACATTCTCGTGTTTAGTTTCTATTGGTGGACCAAAATGCCTTTGACTCTTAAGTGCATCCTGTACAAGGCTGATGTCGCAACACCCTAGTCCTTATGTCATGACATCGAAGGAAGTATGCATGGTTTAGGGGTAGCTTCAAAGGTGTGTCGCGACACCAAAGACAATATAGCAATTTTAACATTCTGCTCCCTATGTAGTGACCTTGAAATCCTCGTGTTGTAACACAACGACCAATTTTTAGTTCCTACGCCTTTGAATGGTTTCCTGCACACTTACTAAGTACTTTAGCTCACTTTTAGGCCTTATGTGGCCCCTAAGGTCAATAAAAGACTCAAAATACACTTTTTATTGAATTTAAACTAAAATATGAAAACTTAACTAAAACATGATAAAAGTGTTTGTATTCAAGCTCCTCAAGTATGAAAACTAGTTTAATATGCTATACCGGATTACAACATATCAAACTCCCCTACGCTTAAGTCGTTGCTTGTCCTCAAGCAAAGCAAAACAAAAATAGAAAAGTAAATGATGATCATTGGGAAAGTATGGTACAAAGATTAAGTTTGGAGGACATAACTAGGCATTTTCATATTTACACATAATCCTGACGTGATATATAAATGACTTACCACTTTCAATATCAAATACCTAAGGGTACGTTTGGTTCACTGTAATGGAATAGGGCTATAACTGAATAGAGTTGTAATGGATTAGAGCTATAATCAATAATTCAATTAAAATACTTTTATTAAACTGAGAAAAAAATTAAAAGGCAATCCATAATATAACCAATTAAAATACTTTTATTAAACCGAGAAAAAAAATTAAAAGTCAATCCATAATTGCAACAGTGTATTGATACTATCAATCCATAATATAACCAATAAAAATACTTCCATTAAACAGAGAAAAAAATAAGAAAAAAATTAAAAGTCAATCCATAATAGTGTATTGATACTATCAATCCATAATATAACCAATTAAAAGTCAATACTTTTATTAAACCGAGAAAAAATTAGAAAAAAAATTAAACCAAGAAAAATTACAAAAAAAAAATTAGAAAAAAATTGATGGGGTGTTTAAGTTCAAATCTAGGTATTAAACTAGAAAAGTCAGCAAGGATAAACACCAGAGAGAAGCTATAAGAAGAGTGGATAATAATCATTATTCTTAAATGTTATCATAACTAATCAAAGATAGTAGCAATTGAATTGAAAAGAAAAAAAGATTTGTAAATTTTCAATGAAAGAAGAGACATACAACAACTATTGTTTTAAAAAAAATGGACAAAGACTAGTGATGTTTTGAATATATAAAAAAGAAAACATTGAAAAAATATATTAGAATGAATACAAAAAAGTTGGCTTAGCTTCAAAGAGTATATGTAGTATGTAAGGTCCCATTTGAAGATGGCATACGATATAGCACTAGAATCTCAAACTAAGTAAAATGAATGCCCTTACATTTATGCTAAAACTCTAGATATGATGACAAGTATATCAGAAAAGCAGAAAATAAAAATATCATGTTAGTAGTGTCAAATTCATGATTGGCCAACAAATCAAAGGCTACTAATTCCATTTCTTTAACCCTCCCCTAAGGCAAATCAAGCAAAGCAAACAAGATACCTAGTAATATAATGTCACTCTTGTACATAAAAATTACCAGCACTCTTGTACATAAAAACTAAAGTAAATTTCATTAATGCGCCTTCTCTTCTTTTGATGAATACTTATATTCAACAAAAATGGGCTAATTAAACATTTTTTGGACATATTCTAATCGCACAAAGCACTTGAATCTGACTTGGATTTCCTTCTACCTCTAATAGGACACAAACAAAGAATTAATCAGACACAAGAAAGTATCAGATTTCATTTATTAAAAAAAAGTATTATATTTCACTTTTTAACTCAAATGAATCCAATTCAAGAAAAATAACTAAAGAACTCCATCTTTTAGATGGCAAGAATTTATGATTTTATTGTTGGATAAAAGATGACACTACATTAAGCACTACGCTTTATAGTATAGCTGACTTGTTTCAATTAAATATCATTATAGAATTCAAACATTTATTAATCTAATAAAAATCCAATGACAAAGCACTCTTATACAATCACATTTAGATGATTACCTGAATAAAAAAACTACTCAAAAACAAAAACGTGATTTAACCAAACATAGAATTAGAATACTAGATACCCAAATAATAATATTTGAGTACCGACATTCAAATTGAAGCTTTCTAATGGAATTTTAGATACTTTTAGAAGAAAAGTCACATAGCTGAGAAGATGACCTTAACACCCCCCATAAACTTGCAAAAAGGGAAAAAAAGGAAAAAAGTTGATTCACGGTTTCATATATATATTTCTACTGTTAGTAAAGTACCTTTTTTTATATAAAAAATGAACATAATGTAATACAATCAGATTAAACATGAGAAAAATAAAGGATATGAAGTTTTGGAAGAAAATAAAGAAAAGGGCAAGGTTTTTAAAACCAGTGGAGTGAAGAGAGAATGTTTAAGAGATGAAATATTTTGAAAAAAGTTGGCAATAGCATGCAAGGGAAATGAGCTTTGTTTAGAAGTATAAAATGTGGGAAAAGAAGAAGAACAAACTAGTTGTGATTAGATGTTACTTAATTCCATGGATTAAAAAGAGAGGAAAGAAATGGAAAGACAAATAGACAAACATGAAAAAAAAATCAGAAAAAAAGAAATCAAAATAGAAGAAGAGATAAGTATAGGCAGATGAATTATTTGCAAATTTGGGGAAATTTTGGAAGATTAGAGATTCAGATGGAGACAGAGATAACCTTTTTGGCAAAACACTGATTTGCCTTTTCCATTTTCAAGACTTTTAATAGTCTTGTTAGGGTTACTAAAAGAGGCAGAGAGGAAATCGAAAGGAATAAGGAAATCGAAAGGTTTACCTGAGGGAGGACTGCTACTGGCTGGAGAAGAAGGAAGCAAGGGAGGTTAGGACTAAGATTGGGCTGAGTGAGAACTTTTTTCACGTGAGAAAATGGGAGGGTAAAATGGAAAGGAGACTTGTATTTAGTGGCTATTTAGAGCAAAAGAAATGGAATGGAATGCCCCCTTTCCATGCTTAAACACAGAATTGGGTTGTAATAGAATAAGCCCGTAATAGACATTTCATTGAACCAAACTATGGTTTCTAGTGGGCCCACAGAATTGGGTTGTAATGGCTATGCCATTATACCCAACCAAACATGCCCTAAGTTCAGTATATTAAAAAGTATATAGGCATTAAGGTTTTCAAATATATGCATCCATCAATAAATTGTACAGGTAATTTGATTATCCTTGCAGAATACAAACAATCATTAATGCAATTACTTAATGTGATGTCAATTCATGAATATGTTTACCTAGGTCACATAGGACTTTTTGGCTTGTAACGATATGAGGCTTAGGACAATTATAAAATTCAAGAGCAAGAAGCATCAAAATGGTTTCAAGCACGAATATAGTTTGGCATATCGTATTGCTCCCTATTCTTCCCCCTTTGTGACCTTTGCCCACTCACCGCCCTATTTCTCCTTTTCTCACCTTCCTTATTTCTCCACATAGGAAATCATAGCATAATACAACTACTACGACTAACTCATGAGTTTTGATGCACTTACTGAATGAGTTTTTCTACTTTTGTGACTTTTTCACTTTTTTTTTTCAATACATCTCACTCATAAATGCTTTTACTTTTCAAGTACTTTTTCTACTTGTTTTTCTTTCTTTTGTGAAATTTTCTTTTGTTGCACATATTGACTAACCTATAATCACTATATCACATTGATTCATCCTATTTCACTCTATTTTTACAAAATCCACCGTGATGTATCTACTTAACCCTCAATATGTATGGTCAGACGTCTATTATTCATGCAATTTAGGACCAAAGAAACAGAGTAAGTACAAATTAATGTTTTGGCTTGGGTTTTGTATGAAGGTTCATCAAGAAGTGTTTTCTAACTCAAATTAGGTACTAAGGATTGATAAACAGGGTTAGATTTTTGGCTCTGGGTTTATACCAAATAATGCCTTAGGTTATCCTTAGGTATTCCATTATTCACAAATTTAATCAATCAAACAATCACAAATTCAACAGTTTATCATACATACTGTGATGCTCGCTTCCCTGTATTCTCTATATCATTTGGTATATTCAATTACTCAATGCCTATTTACAATGTAATATATAGAACTTAGTAGTTTACTAATAAAAAATTGAAATCATTCACTATCAAGCCAAATTTACAATAAACACAATTAACCTATAAACATGCTCCTAACTTGTCACTTGTATTTCTACAAGCTTAAGCACACAATTGACAGTAAAAATTAAAGGAAAAGCATAAAAAATTAAAATGAATTTCTTATGTTACCCCCACACTTTAGATAACACATTGCCCTCAATGTGTAGTTAAAAAAATAATAAGAAAAGAAGTTACCCGATTGATCGTGACATTGTTGTACTCTACGGTGGGTTCTCCCTTCCTTGTTCGTTGTGAGCTCGTAAATATTGTGCTTCTTTTATGTGAAGTTTTAACATAAAGAAGAAAAGAAACAAACAAAAAGGATATAATTCTAATATTTTTATAAACTAAATTAATTACCAGTCCCTAAAAATAATCAACTATACTTTAAATAAATTCTCTTAGCTAGTATATGTATAATCCTAAGGTATGTTCATATAACCCTAAATATATATATGTAAGGTTTTTTTTAGAGAGAAAAAAAAGGTTAAAAAGAACTTCCTCATTCATCTCCCTTTTGTAGTTCTCGTCTTCTCCTCTCATCCTTTTGCCTTCTATGGAGTATTACAAATTGTTTGTATAAGCCATCTCCTAATAATTTCTTTTAAGGATTCGTCTTCTTATCCAGTCGATCTATTGGTACTCCTACCATTTTGCATAATTCCATTATTAGATGTGGGAAGAATGTTCCTTTTGATTGCTCTTGTACACACTTAATCATACTTTGATAAATCCAGGTATCGATGTATATATGTTTTTTTTGTAATATCAGATATACCAGAATAGCCTGTATTGAGTTAATACTGGAGATATTTGCTATGGTCCAGATTCTTGAACATACGAACTTCATCTAGATTTTTTCCCTTGGAGTCATTTGTGCTTGATTGAATGTTGTTGGTATCTTTTTTCTTGGTTGGTACGCCTATTCTTGTCTTCATTCATTTAAAAATCTCAAAACCTCTTCCATGCCTACGTTTTTGAATTGTTTGAGATTAATTTTGAAAATATAATCAAAATAATAATATGGAGCATCATAAAATTAGTAAATACTTTTTTCTAGTACCAAAACGTTCACCCCTTTAACTTTGACGTGTGTTCGCATATCAAAATATGGTATTATCACTTCTCTTTCTTTTAATGCAAGGTAAAATTTTTGCACAATAGGTATTATTGCAAGTTTTTTCAGGTGGTAAGCAAAAGTTAGTCCATTCATGTTTAATTGTAATTTCCCACACACCTTTACAATTCCACATTAGAGGGTCAAACCCCTGTTCTTGGAAAAGTGTCACGGGTTGCAACCGTTGTAGGTATTTGTCTGTGTTGTTTACCTGGAATTCAATAGATGTATTCATGATCTCACACAAAAAATTAATACTTTAAACCTAAATCTTCTGTGTTGTCTCCTTTTGTCGTTGTTGACCTACTCGAAAGTCTATCAAATTTTTTGTGGCCTAAAGAAAGATAATGATTAGAATGAGAATTGAGATTGAGTTAGGGATGTTATTTATAAAGACTTAATAATTAATTAGTCCTAAGTCTACTAAAACTCTCTTACAAACACGTCTTAAGCTAGTAAATTTGAGTTGTAAGTTATGTCAGGGTGTCACGACATCCCCATTTGTTGTCGCGACATTGAAAACATTTTACCTGGGTTGAATTTCATTCAGTGTCGTGACATGCTATTTTGGTGTCGCAACATGTAGAACAGTTTTTCTCTTGTGTGATCGTTGTTACTAGACCCTCGTTTATTTTACTTTCTTTGTCATTCTCCTATTCCTTTCCCAATATTTCTCCTCTTTTAGATTGACTTCATAAAACCTTGCATTGCAACATTTGTGTTTCAATCACTTCTTTCGACATCCTGCCAAACTAATGTTTGACTCTTTGTCTGTTAATGAGAAAATTTTGCCCTCTGTTTTTGATCAGTTCAATTGCCCCATGAGGTGTCACTTGGTTTATAGTATATGAGCCTGTCCATCTTGGTTTTAGTTTGCCAGGGAATAATTTCAATATTGAATTAAAAAAAAGTACCTTTTGTCCTGGTGAGAACTGTCGTTTTTTTATCCTAGCATCATGTTGGTGCTTGCTTCTCTCCTTATATAGTTTGGCATTTTTGTAGGCCAGAAAGCAAAATTCTTCTAGTTCTTGCAGTTGAAATAACCTTTATTTCTTGGCCAATTAGGGGTCCAAATTCAATTATTTTATAGCTCAGTATGCTTTCTTGTCAGCACAATTGGTAGATGACAATATTTTCTGTAAACTAATTTATAAGGGGACATGCCTAAAGGGGTTTTGTATGTTGTTATGTAAGCCCAGAATGTATCATTTAATCTTGCTACCCAATCTTTCCTATTTGGGTTGATTATCTTTTCTAGAATTTGCTTAATCTCACAGTTTGACACCTCTACCTAGCCATTAGCCTGTGGATGGTATGTTGTGGTCATACAGTGTCTCATACTGTATTTGGCTAAAGCTGCTTCAAACTACTTGCTGCAGAAGTGAGATCCTTCATCATTAACCAAAGCTCGGGGTGTTCCAAATCTAGCGAAGATGTTTTTCCTTAAGAATTTAACTATTGATTTAGTGTCATTTGTAGGTAAGGTTATCACTTTAACCTATTTAGAAACGTAGTCAACAACTAACAAAATATACTGATTTCTAAAAGAACTTGGGCAGGGTCCCGTAAAATCAATCCACCAAACATCAAATACCTTTACTTCAAATATCCCTATTTGTAACATTTCGTCTTTTTTTGATACACTTTCTGTCCTTTGACATCTATCACATCCTTGCACAAATTTATAAACATCTCTATTCATAGTTGACTAGTAAAATCTTGATTGTAGTATCTTCTAAGTAGTTCTTTTTCCTCCGAAGTGTCCACCACTTGGTGAGGTATGACAACCTTATAAGATATCGTTTATTTCTTTTTCAGCTACACATCGTCGTACTAATTGATCTGCGCATTAGCAAAATACATACGGATCTTCCCAAATATAATATCATGACTCATGCATGATTCTCTTCTTTTGCTGCCATAAAGCCTTTATTGGAAAAACCCCTTTGGCAATGTAATTCACATAATCTGCATACTAGAGTGTCTTATAATCCCTATACTTGGCTTGATGTATGTCTACCCAGAATAACTACTCATCAATGAAGGTTTCTTTGATTTCTTCAGAATTTTGCTCATCTATTTCATTTTCTATCCTGGACAAGTGATTTGCAATTTGATTTTCCTTTCCTTTCCTATCCATTATCCACAAATCAAATTCTTGAAGCAACAACACCTACCTCCTTAGTCTAGCTTTTGTCTCTTTCTTTTCATAACATATTTCAATGTAGAGTAGCCAATGTAGCCATTAAATAAGGGCAAAATTTTTGACAAGTAAATACAATGGCAGGCATTTCTTTTTATGTAGTAGTGTAATTACATTGTGCTACGTTATGTGTCTTACTTGTAAAATGAATAGCACAAAAGATGTTTTTTTTGCCCCAACATTGCTCCTACAACATAATCACTAGCATCACACATTATAATAAAGGGTTCTGACCAAACAAGAGTAATGATAATAGGGGTAGAGATGAGTTTCTCTTTTATTACCTTGAAAGCTTTAATACAATCCTGGTCAAATATAAAAGATGTTTCCTTTCGAAAGAGTACATTCAATGATTTAGATATATGAACGAAGTCTTTTATGAACTGTCTGTAAAACTCAGCGGAATCTTTTCAATAAGCTCAATTACGGGTAAATTAACATTAAGATATTTAAATAAATTTTAAAAACTTGAAAATTCAGCTTCGTCCCTTTTTTTGTTTGTCCTCCAACCTTAATGGGAATGGCACGAGTTTCTCAACAAGGTCAGCATTCACTTCTATTTTTGACTCAACTGTCATTTCATCTACCTTTTCAGTTTCCACAAGCTCCTCATCATTAGGGGTGTCATCCATAGTATCTTTTGTTTTACCCTTTTATTGCTCTTTTGGATGGGAACACTTGGGTTTTCTAGAACCTTTCTCAATAGAGTGCAATTGCTTTCATGTGCTCCTTCCCATCACTTCGAGGGTTGTTCTCTATCTTGCTAGGGATGCCTGTACTAACTTGTCTTTGCATCAAGCTCGTATTTTGGCTCAGTTGGTCTCGGATGTCAGCCAATTGGGTGTTTGTTTGGGTGCACCCAGTCTACAGCTATCGAATTTCCATTCTTATTTACTGCATCTCCCTTTCTATATTGTCCATCTTATGACCACATGTAGTGTGGTCATTAATCATAGGACGTTCCTGAGATATTTGTATATGTGGAGGTTGATAAGGAGGATTATGTCGATTTTGCTTGAAGTTTTCGCCTCTTTGATTACCTTCTCGCTTAAGGTTAAGCTGGTCTTTCCAACCCAGATTTTATGTGTTGGAATAGAAATTTCCACCCGTATTTCCAAATCAATTTTCCTCCTCAAGTTGGCTCTCAGAGTAATTCCCATTCATTCGAGCCGATTTATGCATAAATGGTCTGGTGGCATTTGTCTCCAAACAGTTCAGCTTGTCTAAAATCTACTGATACTTGTCCTATTTTTGGACAACTTTCATTATTAGTGGCCTCGAGTTGTACGTGAATCTCTCAGTGATTCACTTGTACGAGTTCATAGCCATTTCCTCGATAAATTGATAAGCTCGCTTGTATGTGTTGTTCATAAAGGCCCCTCCGAATGCTCTATCTAGCCTGAACCTTAAATTCACATCCAAACCATTGTAGAAGATTTTCATTTGCAACCACTCCTGCAAACCATGATGTGGTCACTTCCTCAAGATAAAATTAAACCATTCCCAAGCCTCATAGAGAGTCTCTCCCTCTATTTGCTTGAAATTTTTGATGTCACACCTCAATTGGATGGTTTTTTTATTGGAAAAATTTTATTCAAAATTCATCCTACAAGCTCGTCCTATGTGGAGATTTAACTTAGAGCCTGTGAATCAAGCCAAGTAAACGCATTATCACACAAAGAAAAGGGGAACAACCGAAGATGAATAGTGTCACTAATGACTATATTAAATTTGAATGTATCGTAAATTTGTAAGAAACACTTTAAATGTTTATTCGGGTCCTTAGTCATGGTTCCCTAAAACTGTAGATTTCTTTGAATCATTTGTATTATGGACAAATTGATTTCAAAATTGTTGGCATTTATTATCAGCCTATAGATGTTACATCATACAACGTCTAGAGTAGGTAGCACATAGTCGTGCAGAGTTCTTCCCTGTTGTGCCATTGCTGGGCAACAGGCTTTATTTGTACTAGTGGTGGTGGTTGTTGTTCAGCTGCATCATCAAATAGCAGATTTTCTCTTGGCGTATCTGCTACGGCTGGTGGATTATTCTAAATTTGCTGCCATCATCGGTTACATTTTAGGGTCCTCTCTGGTTAAAGGTTTGCTCGAATGGAGGGCCCTGGCTCTGAGTCATACACTAGAATTAGAGAAAAGAAAATTAAACTAAGTTAGCCTACTCTAATGCAATAATTTTGGACTTTCCTACTTAGCCTACTCTAATGCAAAAATTAACAATTTAGCTTAATGTCGAAGCTTCCTTGACAACAATGCCAACAACTTGACCGCCACCTCAATGTGCGTGCATCATGGTTGTAAATACTGCAACTAAAATATAAGAAATAAGTGGTTTCTGCAAGTATACAGGTCAAGTTGTAATCTATATATGCGTTTACAATGAAACATGTGAAGTATTTCGAGGATTGTAACCAAGAGAGAATTGATTAAACTAAATTATGAACATTCACACAAGCAGATCTAAATAGTAATAATATAAATACTATAGTAGGATAGAAAAATTATGAAAATTTATATCAGGACAAAAAATACAAGCTAACAGAAACAATCGAAATCAATCAATTAAGCAATCAGAAGATCAACTCGTTTCTGTGTTCGTAATTAACTTCAGATTTAGATTTTTTTTGAATTAGCTAGCAATTAACTTAATTACTACCTTTTGACATGTAACTAAATTAACCGGTTAGCTTAATTTGCTCATCTTTCGATCTTATAGCTTAAACTGAAAAAATTTCAGGGGTGCTCGGTAGACTATTCTTTCAACCTCATCTACCTAAGTTACTTCCTAGGATTGTCAATCCTAGGGTTTAATCGTACTTAACCCAATCCAACTACTCTAGGTAAACCCTAAACCTTTCGCTAATCACTCCAACATCCGCTTGTCAATCTCCCTAGGGTTCTTAGTTCGTCATCACTCTAAATACGCTTTTCCTTAATCGAATCTAAAACATTCAAGTGAATATTAAAAATAATAAAAGGGAAAAGAGAATTAGATCCATAGATATGTGTTGAAGTGCAATCGGAGAAACCTGTATAATCAAAATGATTAAAAATCGATCGACGAAGAACGAACAGAAATAGCGAAAGCTACTAAAATAAACTTGAAAACTGGATTCAATGAAAAGTAACAACATAAAAAAAACAAAAAAAACTCTAAATTTAAACCCTAATATAAGAACAAGAATTTAGACAATGTCAAAGCTCCCTAATTAAGTCTTGAGCATTGCTGTTAATAGTCGTAGTGTTATATGACCAAATTAGGTCAATTACAGATGACTGATTAGGTTAATTAAATTTATGCAAATGAAAACACCCTTAGTTGAGATTTGGGCCTCATCGAATCGGTGTCGCAACATTGAACATCAACTGCACCCCTTTTTGATTGAAAGTTGGTTGTCGCAACATTAAATGATTGTTGTCGCAACATTGGACTTCGAGTATAAAATCTTCAAGTTCAAAGTTGGATCCTGTGACATCCATCTTGGATGTTGCAACATATAGGGTCAACCCACTGACTCCTCGACTTAAAGCGGTGTCCTGCACACTCAATCAACACATCAATCCCTCCTCAGACCCAATTTGGCCTAATAGATCATAAAACATAGTGAACTACTCATTATATTGAATTTAAACATAAACTTACTAAATAGATAAAATCATAAAAAAGATAACAAATTACTTCAATACAAGCTCATTAAGTGTCGAAAAGAGCTCAATTTGCCACAACGAATTGTGACAGATCAATATGCAATCTCTATTATAGTAATTCAACTTAAATAACCATTGTCAACTAACTTCAATGCCACACTAAGCAAAATATCACAAATATGCAATAAGTAAATTGATCCTGAATCATGGAAATATAAACCAAGTTCTCGTGTCACTCGTCGTCGGCTTTTTCATTTCCTTTCCCTCTCGTTGGCTTGACGTCGTCTTTTGTTATGAATACAAATTCAATAAATAAACAATGTAAACATCCATTCAATTCACATTCAAATATTAAATAAAACATATTTTGTATTTTATTCAATTTAGTCCCTAAATTCAGAACAAGCTTAACTTTCAATCTAGAGCTTCGGATTAAAATTTGATTTCACATATACTCATCAAGGACCTTCTACTTCCTATTCCTACTAAAATTTTATAACAATTTTTAATTTTATTCAATTTGATCCCTAATGTACAAAACTAACAATTAAGCTTTAGAATTTAGTCATTTTCATAAACTAAGCTTAATTTCTTTTAATTTCATACCTAATTCTTCAAGAAATCAACAATGACAAATTTATAAAATTTTAACAGTTTCAGAAATTATTACATGGGCTAGCTAAGTGAAGCTCTCATAATTCAATTTCCATAAAAATCAAAGAAAAATTACGAATGACTTACTTGAAATTAGATGGCCTAATGTTAAAATGCTTAAAGTTTCTCCTTTTATTTTTTTCTTTGCCTTGACAGTTTTGGGGAATAAGAAGAAGAGTTTTTATCTTTCTTCCCACTTTATTTTCTATTTATACTATGTTTATATTTAATTAATCATAATTAACCAATTTGATCATGTTTTAGTTAATTAATCTTTAATTATTTAAGTTTAATGACATACATCATTACCAACCACTAACACCTATTTAAAAATGGTTTATTAACCATTTTGGCCCTTTGGATAGTGGTTATCTAATTCCCCCAAGCCTTTTTCTAATTAAAAATCTATAGTGATTAAACTTCTACAATTTAGTCCCTAGGCCCTAATTAACCATAATTTCGACTAGATTACTTAACTGAATTTCGATTCATCTATACACTAAATTTGTAATTACCCCTATTTAATATTTACAAACTTGATTTACGAAAACGGGATTTTGTAACCATATTTTTTAGGACTACTTGAAACCGAGTCATTACAAGGAAAAATACAAAGGAGATAAAGAGAAAAGAGTTTATTACACTAAATTAATTTTTATATCAATAAATTAATTTTTATATAAAAGTGAAAAAAATAGATAAT
>JABEZY010265465.1:0-13277 GCA_013467495.1 Gossypium gossypioides
ATTTGATGTAAAAAACTCAATAAATTTGGATAATGATGATTAGATTAATTAAATGCAAGAGTGATCCCTTATACAATTTCTAATCTAAATGCAATTTACCTAAATGTATGAATGAAGACTTTAGCAACAAAAACAATCAACAGTAAATGGGCTAGGATAATTATATTAATCAAATCAACTTACTTTAATCATGCTAACATGTTAGGAATTACTTCCATGGCAACTCGATATCTTATGGGTTTGGAAACCAAATTAAGTCCTATCGGATCTTTTACTTAGTTAAATATGCATGTTACTGATCATATTAGACTAAGGGTTTCTTAGAATTTATGAAAGGTCACAAGGACATTTACGTTTGCAATAGTTTAATTACATAAATCCAAAAACCATGCAAGATAATATAGCTAACTAAATATATTATGAACTTTAACTTAGTCTGTTTTAATGACTTAAATTAAGCGTTACACTTTTCAAATATGCGTCTACTAGTCGTCGTCTAGTTAGGGTCGCTTAGCTAATCTGAGTGCACCTAATCCCGTATGAATGAAATGCATCATGATATTAATTGAAAACATAATCAACTGAGGCACAAAACATGTTAATATAAATTAAATAAATCTCGTTAACTTAAAATAATTATCCCAATAAATAGGATTTAAAACTTCATAGTTGATGTCAAAAACATAAAACTCAAAGCAAACATGTTAAAATAGATAATCAAGAGGAAAGAGTAGACTCAGTTCAGCAGCCTTTCGGATCTATTCTGACTGAAGCGCTCCTCTGTTCTGATTGAAGCTTCTTTTGCTAAGGGTTTAGAAGTTAGTCGACTAAAGAGTGCTTTTGAAAAAGCTTCTGAGGCTAAAGAAGGCAGATGGGATGGATGACTATGCAAGGGAAAAAGAGGAAAAGAATTGAGAGAAAACTAGAGTGAGTGAGAGATGAATGTTGAGAAATGATGGGTGATTGGAAAAGTGAGGAATGGCAAGGTATTTATAGGTGAAGGTAAGGGTTTGAGTTTACTAACAATAAGTTTAAATTTCCTCACTTCCCACTCTCATGTGGTCGGCCATGCTTCAAGGAAAAGGGATGACCAAGTCTTCTAAATTTGAATTTGAATTTCATGCTAAAAATATCTATATAGTGGATGGTTTCAACAGAGAAGTTGTTGGGTTGAATTCTGATTATCTTTCAACTGTAGGGACCTTCAATTAAATATCCCAGAACACATTTTGGGTAGCCAACATCAAGTGCCAAAATTGGGCTTTTAATTCCCCTTGTTGGACGGTTCTTTCACTCCAATAACTTAGCATACATGTCCATCTTTTATCACATTCTTTAGTAGGTCAAGTAGTCAACCCCATGCCGTAAATTGCATGGTCTTGCCATCTACATGGATAATTTGTGCATGGCCATCTTTTATTTATTTAAATCATGACTCCAATAGGCCTCTTACATAGTGAAAAATACATACATTACTAAATTAACATAGATTTAATACAAAATATGCATGAAAATCATGTAATTAAGCATAATTTCACATACTTTTCAAATTCATGTATAAAATTACTAATTAATTAAATTCACTTATTTCAATAATAATTATTGGGGACAAACATTATAATTAAGTAAAAAAAATGGTAACAACATATAGAGAAACCCTATATAATTTTGAGTTTACAAGCACCTTCGTGCCTTGGATGTGCGAGAGCATCGGACACCATTGGCAACTTGGGCCCTTATTGTTGCGGAAGCGTCAGGCTGATGAAAAGTGTCCGTATTTCAAATGTATGAATGTTGACTTGTAGCACCAACATAAAGTTCGTTTAGCTCTTTAAGGGGTTGGCATTCGCCACCCCTAGACGCCCCCCTCTCAAGGTAGGGTGCGTCCATCCCTCCATTGGGTCAAGATGTTCCACAACGAGTAATTAACGGTGGCAAGTAGATTGCTGGCACCAGTGGCCGGGGCGATGATGTTTCGGCCGATCAAGCCTGTGCCCATAGAAGTATAGCCAATGACTCTAGGACCAAGTTCTTTATATCGAGAAAAGATCTCTTGGGGTAGCTTATGCATTGCTTTGGGCTCAAGCTTGGCTTCCCCATTCCCCCTATCATATTAGGGATGCCTTGTGCCTCTCGAGTTTGCAACCACATGACGTTGTGGACTTTCCAAGCCTGTGCCTGCATTCAAAGCTGCCCGTGACCCCAATACCAAGTCCCTTTGATGGCAACGGATCACTAGGGGGCGAAAGTTGAGTTTGTAGGGTTGGTCTTGGCTCGACCAAGTCCCAGAAGGATTTTTCCCCTCGTAGCTATTGTACCGAGCAATTGTGGTGTGCCCTCATTCATTGTTCCTTCCGCTCCCCTACCAATACATTGGTTGGATGGGTTGTTGGCTGGTGTGCGTGGATACTACTAGTAGTACGCAATGGGCATATGAGTGGTGTTTTGGTTGTATGTATTGGTAGGCTCCATGCTACTCGCATCGAACTGTCGAGCCGCACTTCTTTTCATTATCTCCCTTTGTTCTAAATGAACTCAACGGGTGGGAATAGGATCCTGTGTTGCGTACCTAAGCAGATGGAATTATGGATGTGTTGTCATCTCTTCTCCATCTTGTTCCCTTTGGGGTGCGTGGTAGACCTAAATCGGTAACTTGATTCCCACATGTGCACCCTTAAATTGGCATGGCCGCGTTAGTGCACCGGTGTTCGATTGTGCTTTTGGATGCGAATAATATTTTTGAGAGTAGGGTTCAAGCCCTTATCTGTCGATGCCTATGCATTTTGTCTCTTGACACGGACAATCTCGCACTTTATTATGACCTCTTTGTTGCTCACATGGCATGTTGAGGACCATGCAGAGTCGATGGAGGAATGCTACCTGGTTTATCCTGCCAAGAGTCATATGTTTGTCTCAAAGATTAACCCATGCATGTGTAAGTATCACAGACTTAGATTTTTCCCACGCAATTCATGCCGCCTTAGGTATTTTCCTTGCTCCAAAAATGACTAAGTCAGCCTAACACCCATTAATTGAGGACTCAACAGAATTTCTCTAAGGCACCCACGAAGAACAAATGAAAGAATGAAAATTGAAAGAACTTAAAAGATGAACAAAGCCATAGAAAAGCGAGAACACTAGAGAGAAAGTTTTGAGTGAATGCTCTCAAGAATTCTATTACTCACTAAATGATTTACAATGAGGGGAGAGGCCTCTATTTATAGTTGAGCCTCCCCAAAATCAACGGTACAGATCAAAGTACATCAATGGCTATGATTAAAAGCTATCTACAAATCGAATCTCCAAGATTACAGAACCGTATCTTCTAAAGATTACATATCATATCTAAGATTACATATCTTTTAATATCACGTTCCATATTTGTCAAGCTTTGTAGATGGGCCCTCAATCTCTCCAAGCAACAGGCTAGTCCGGTTGGGCCAAATGACCTCCTTTGAACATGATGGATCATACAAGTGCGCCATGGTTGCGGGCTCCCATGTGCAACCCATGACATTCTCCCTCACTTGTTTTATTGACACCCTAGTCGTGTCCTTATGGAACTAGTCTATCTTTCCTTAGAACTAACACCACATGTTTAAGGAACAAATAAGTTGCCTCCACAGCAGGGCACTCCTTGGTAGCTAGAATGAATGCTGCGTACTTTGAAAACTTGTTCACCACAACAAGAATACTTGCATACCCATCAGACTTAGGCAAACCAAGAACTAAACCCATGGATACACTCTACCATGGTCTTTCAGGAATAGGCAAGGGTTGTAGCAAACCAGGCGGAGTCTTTAACTCAACCTTGCCTTGTCGGTATACTAGAAAATTTTTCACATAGGTCTCCACATCATCACCCATGTAAGGCCAGTAGTAACGATCCTCCAAAGAGGCCAAGGTCCGGTGCATTCCTGGATGGCCCGGCCATCTCGAGTCATGACACTCCTTCATGGCTTCATTGCGGAATTTTCCATAATGAGGCACATAAAGACGGTACCCATGAATGCATAACAGCTCCCCCTCAAACCAAAATCTCCTCATTTTCCTCTCGTTAACAAGCTCGATCAAGTTTTTGGCTGTAGGATCATGGAACAATCCGTTTCGAATGTGCTACAATAAGGACTCACCAGGTTGGCTGATTACCAAAAATTCCATCTATCGGCTAAGTGCATCAGCCACAGTGTTGGAACTCCCTGACTTATACTCCATTATGAAATCAAACTCTGCTAGGAAAACCTGCCAACCAGCTTATTTGGGAGAACTTTTTCTGGGTCAAAAAATAACTGTTGGCAACATTATCGGTAAAGACCACAAACCTGGAACCCAGTAAGTATTGCCTCCATGTGCGCAAGCAATGCACCATAGTAGCCATCTCCTTTTCTTGGACCGTGTACCTCCACTCCATCTCATTAAGCTTTCGACTCTCGAAAGTAATTAGATGCCCATGTTACATCAGTATTCCACTAATGGCATAACCTGATGCATCCGTGCGTACCTCATACGACTTTGAATAATCTAACAAAGCAAGTATAGGCTCCCTCATCATCACTTGCTTCAATTGGTTAAAGGCTTTCTCACATTGAGGATCCCAATCTCATACCTTACCCTTTTTCAACATGTCTGTCAAGGGTGCGGTAATTTTGGAGGAGCCTTCGATTAAGCATCGATAATAATTTGCCAACCCAAGGAAAGATCTCAACTCCGTCACCTTGGTTTGTGGCTTCCACTCAACAATGGTCCAAATTTTCCTCTCATCCATCCAGATCTTTCCACCTCCTACAATGTGACCTAGAAATGACACCTCTTGTTGGGTAAATGAGCACTTCTCCTCTTTGACGAACAACTTATTTTCCCTTAAAGTTTGGAAAACCTCATTCAAATGTTCCACATGTTCCTTGAATGACTTGCTATACACCACAATATCATCAAGGTAAACAACCACAAAACGACCTAGGAAAGGATTAACTACCTTATTCAGTAGGGTGTAGAATGTAGCTGGGGCATTCGTGAGTCCGAAGGGCATTACAAGAAACTCATACGAAGCATACTGTGTCACACAAGCTATCTTTGGCTCATCCTTCTCGACTATTCGAATTTGATGGTACCCCGATCTCAAATCCAACTTAGTGAACCATCTCGCACTATGATCTTATTTAAGGGGAATAGGGTACTTGTTCTTCACAGTGATCTTGTTTAAGGCCCGATAATTAATTCACATCCTCAACGACCCATAATGTTTCTTTTGGAACACTAGTGCACCGAATAGAGATTTAGATGGCCTAATGAATCCTACATCTAAAAGCTCCTTCAACTATTTTCGCAACTATTCTAATCCTGGCGGAGACATACAAAATAGGGCCCTTGTTGGCGGCTCCATGTTGGACACTAACTCGATCTTGTGGTCCACCTCTCTCTTTGGTGGCAACTTCTTGGGAAATTCAATAGGCATCACATCTTGAAAAGACTACAATAACTGGCCCACTTCATTCGGGATCTCACAACAGACTTCACTGCTTCCTCGACCTTCAAGGTTGCTAAATAGGAGACTTCATCTCTCCACACTTCTTTATCAAATTGGATTACCGACAATATTTTTCCCTCTATGCTTCCCTTCTTTATCATTCTCACCATGCACTGGTGGTTCAAATCTGAAATCACCATGTAATTACCAGAAGGAAAAATAGAAGTATAAATCGGTCAAGGAAACTTAATACAACCATAAAATCATAGTCATCAACTGGTATTACCTTAATAGTTGCCTTACCGATCCAATTGCCAAGTTGGAGATCCACTCGCTCTGTAACCCCCTTGATTGGAACACTTTTTGAGTTCACCATATTGATCCAACCTGACTTATTTTGGATCTTAAGGCCAAGTTTACGAGCAGTCTCTTCGGACATGAACAAATCAGACGCTTCTGTGTCAACAAGCGCATTCAATTCTCTGCCAGCCACCATGATGTCTACAAACATCAGCCCACGACTCGTCTTGTCTTCAACACCTCTTAGTATTGAACCAAGATTGTTGTCCGCCTTATCTGCCTCCTCAGTTACTTTTATAGTAGAACGTGCGACCTTCTTCGGATAGTCATTGATCATATGTGGACCATCACAATGGAAGCAACTTAAAGGCCCATTCTTTTTTTTATCCCAAGGCTTCTGACCATTGCCATTCTTAGCGGGATTGTCTTTCTCAGCCCCACTATTGCCCTTTGGTTTGAATTTGGGTATGGAAGACTCAAGCTTGTTTTTTTTTCCCACTAAGTTCGACAAACGATTCTGCTACGATCATGGCCTTGGTAAGCTCTTGGACTCCTCGACATTGGAACTATTGCTTCACCCATGGTTTCAACCCATCCAGGAAGGAAAAGAACGCCTCTTTCTTACTCATATGGGAGATCTGATGCACGAGTTCACTAAACTCCTGCACATACTCCCTCACAGTGCCTTGTTACGTAAGCCGACGTAACTTTGCCCAAGACTTATCCTTGACATACTTTAGATAAAATTGTGCTTTGATCTCACTTTGGAGCTCCTCTTAAGTCCCAATTTCGATCCTACCATGTCCCACATCTGTGGACCTACGATGCCACCACAACAAAGCAATGTCAGTCAAATACATAGCAACAGTAAACTTATCTTAGTGGCATCGTCCATAATGCCTTTGACATGGAAGTATTGGTCCATTCCCCAAAGAAAATTATGCACATGTCTCACGAACCTTGTACCCTTGAACTCCTTGGGCTTGGGAACATCCACACTGGGCTTGGGTGCAATAGCAACTAACCCTCCATTTCCAAAAGAACCCTTGTAGATTGCTCGGGTACCAACTGTCATAGACTTAGATTTTTTTCCACGTAATATATGCCACTTTAGGTAGTTTCTTTACTCTAAAAATGCTTAAGTCAGCCTAACTTTTAATAATTAAGGATTCAACAGAATTCCTCTAAGGCACCCACGAAGAACAAGAACAAAAATTGAAATAGCTCGAAAGATGAACAAAGCCACAGAAAAGGAAGAACACTAGGGAGAAACTTTTGAGTGAATGCTCTCAAGAATTCTATTACTCACTAAATGATATACAATGAGGGGGAGAGGACTATATTTATAGTTAAGCCTCCCCAAAATCAACGGTACAGATCAAAGTACATCAATGGCTATGATTAAAAGCTATCTACAAATTAAATCTCCAAGAATACAGAATGGTATCTTTTAAAGATTATATATCATATCTAGGATTACATATATTTGAAGATCACGTTCTATATTTTCCAAGCTTTGTCATATCTTTGAAGATCACGTTGCATATTTTCCAAGCTTTGTAAATAGACCTTCAATCTCTCCAAGCAACAGGCTAGTCTGGTTGGGCCAAATGACCTTCTTTGAACATGATGAATCACACAAGTGCGCCATGGTTGCAGGCTCCCATGCGCATCCCATGACATAAGTATGAACAAATTTAGATTGTTAAACTGCATATGGCTCATCAAATCAGTTATAGTTTGTTTGATGGTATTTGTTACTTTGATAATCGTAGTAATTCTAGAGCTAATACGTGCAAAAAACCCTGACTACTGAAAGGGATGCATTTATTAGATAAAAGGTCAACACAGGCTTTGCCCATTGCTCTGATGATTCTTGATAACTTGACAGATCATACGGTCTTTGTGCTAGTGACGCATCATTCAAATTTTTACCCTATCAATTTTTGATGGTAGGATAGTGGCCTATTAAGGTGGTGATGGATAACAAAGAATTAGGGTTTGATTTTGGAGAGGGAGCTTAAAAAACGGCTACCACATCCAAGAAAGGCAGCATGCATGTAAATTATGCAATCCTGACACGAGGAGGTAGTGAAAATAAATAAAAATACCGGGCTCTATCAGTCTGGTAATTAGAATGAGTACAATCTAAATCCCTTAACGAGAATCCATTGGAAGGTAAGTCTGGTGCCAACAGCCGCGATAATTCTAGCTCTAATATCCTATATTTAAGTTGTTACAGTTAAAAAGCTCGTAGTTGGACTTAAGGGTGGGTCGATCGGTACATCTTATGGTTTCTAAAAGCCCCTTTTTAGTGAAATTGGAATAGTGGTTTCGGGACCACAAATTTGAGGTCAAAAAATGTATTATTATTATTTTTTTCCTATAGTATGATAGAAGTACTGTATAAAAATTTTGTTAAGAAATTTTACCGTTTACATGTTCAATTTGATAAAAAGGACTAAATCACCTAAAGTGCAAAAGTTGAGTTCTAATAGCTAAAGGTATAAAATAGCTATAGAACTTTAAAGTGGAAGTCCTCATAGGGCAATTAGACCATTAGAAGTGATAGTGGATGAGCATGGTTTGGCATTTGTGTAAATTTGATTAATTTTTAAGGTTAATTAAGTAATTTGTAAAATAATGATAATATTAATCAAATAAAAATAAAATAGTCATCCTTATTCTTCATCATCAACCGATTTTAGAAGAGAAAAATAAGCCATTGTTGAGCTAGGGTTTGGCCACTTGGATTGCTTGATTAGATCCAGTTAGACCTCGTACGGAGTTAGATCAGGAAAAAGAGAAAGTCTCAGATTAATCACCTTTGTATCTACGATTACTCGTTGAGGTAAGTTCATGTAATTAAATTGTGTTTATATGTTTTTAATTAAATTATATAAATGTTATGAGTTGTCATATATAATTTATGAGTGTATATCTAACGACGTACGACGATTACTAAGTCCCATGTGAACCTTAGAAATCCATAGGATACAAATGACATGTCACTAGGGTTACCGATTTATAGCTCGTGAAAGCATACCAATCTTCAGCTCAAATAAGCATACCGGTTCATAGTTCATATGAGCATACATGTACATGAATTGACAGATTATAGTTATATGAGTGAGCACATTATGTGTGAGCTATCCTGGGTATCCAACGGTACTCTTAATGGTTCAACGGGCAATGTTCTGTTACAAAACGATATGAGTTTGATACGAAATATTATAGGTATACACATGAAATGCATAGAAATAATGTTATTGATATATAGATATATGAAATGGATGATACATGTATATGGAACTCTATTAATTGTTGAGCTCATCCATGATTATTGGTTCATATATGTATTTACATGACTAATATTGTTGGGATATGTTTTGTTACTTACCTATTACTTGATCAAATGGTAAGTTAAATCATGTGTTATACGAACTTACTAAGCTCAAATGCTTACTCTGCGTTATTTTCTGTGTTTTATAGTGAGTCAGAAGCTTGTCTGGGTTGGAAGCTTTTCGGAGCTATATCACCTCATCCATCGACTCTTTTGGTACTTTTGGTTGTTAAATTTTGGTTATAATGGCATGTATAGGAATTTTGGCTAATGTTGGCATATATGTTTAGTTGTTGGAATGGCCATTTGTTTGGCTTGTGTTTTGGTATTTTGATGATGGTATTGGTTTGGTTTTGATATGCAAATATTAGATTTAATATGGTTGATGGTTTGGTTAATGTGGTTGAAATATAGAAGATGAAATGATAGATGATTATGCATAATTTATATAACTTGTGACTTGTTGGGAATTGGTACTTTGTTTGAATAGCTTAAATGACTATTGATGCTAATATTAGAATGGCATTTTGGTACCAAATGGTTGTGTTTTGGTAAGTAAATTATTTGGTATATATTGGTACAAATTATTTGGTATATTATTTGGTCAAATTGAATACATGGTTAGGTATGCTTATATATTGTCATTTGAGGTCCCTAAGGGCATATTGGTTATATGATATTATACCATACGTATAAGACTTGTTTATTCTTAATTTGGATACCTTCTAATGGCTTGCAAGTATATGCAATGTTGTGTGCAGGTACATGTTAATTTGGGTGAGAAAAATGGCTTGTAAAATGACCTATTTTCGTCCACACGGGTAGAAACACGGGCGTGTGTCTCAGCCGTGTGTGACACACGATCGTGTGTCTCCTGTAGCTTTAAAAAGGTTGCTAGTTAGGTTGTTACATGGCCTAGCACATGGCCTGGCACACAGGCGTGTGGCTTGGCCGTGTGACCCAAGTCAGCGAGTGATATGGGCACGGACACGGCCATGTGTCCCTACTTCGAATGCCCACACTGCCTGGCCACACAGTCGTGTGACCCCTACAGTATTAAAAATTTCAATGTTCTCTAAAAATTTCTTTGAGTTTCTGGTTTAGTCCTGACTTATTTCTAATGTGTATTTTGGGCCTTAAGGACTCGTATAAGGGACAATTTGCATGTTTTGAATTGGTTTTAATATGTTTAATGATATGTTATGAAATGTTTGAATAATTTATCTGTTTGAATTGTAAACTTCGGTAATGCTTCGTAACCTTGTACTGACAACGGATACGGGTTAGGGGTGTTTCACGGTTAGCACCAGTCTGCTCGTCCCTACTATCGGCAATGCACTCCTGGCCTCAATTGGCCGGGTCGTTCCTCCAGCACTGTTACTTTAAAGAAATTAAAGTGCTCAAAATAGGCCTACACTTGTATACATTAGCATGGGATAACATCATAGGATTTTGATCTTACTGTCTTGGCCTTCGAGATCGGAGTAACGATTAATAGAAACAATCGGGGACAATCGTATTTCATAGTCAGAGGTGAAATTCTTCGATTTATGAATGACGAACAACTACGAAAGCATTTGCCAAGGATGTTTCCATTAATCAAGAACAAAATTTGGGGGCTTTTAGATGATCTAATACCGTCCTAGTGTCAACCATAAATGATGCCGACCAGAGATTGACGGATGTTGCTTTTAGGACTCCGTCGACACCTTATGAGAAATCAGAGTCTTTGGGTTTTAGGGGGAGTATTGTTGCAAGGATGAAACTTAAAGGAATTGACGGAAGGGCACCGCCAGGAGTGGAGCCTATGGCTTAATTTGACTCAACACAAGAAAATTTACCAAGTCCAGACATAGTAGGGATTGACAGACTGTGAGCTCTTTCTTGATTCTATATATGGTGGTGTATGGCCATTCTTAGTTGGTAGAGCGATTTGTCTGGTTAATTCCGTTAACGAATGAAACCTCAGCCTACTAACTAGGTACACGCAGGTGATCCTACGTAGCTAGCTTCTTAGAAGGACTATGGCCTTTTAGGCCATAGAAGTTTAAGGCAATAACAGGTCTGTGATGCCCTTAAATGTTTTAGGCCACATGTGCACTACAATAATGTCTTCAACGAGTCCATAGCCTTGGTCGATAGGCCCGAGTAATCTTTGAAATTTCATCGTGATGGGGATAGATCATTGTAATTTTTGGTTTTCAATGAGGAATTCCTAGTTAGCACGAGTCATCAGCTCGTGCTGACTAAGTGCCTGCCCTTTGTACATACCGCCTGTCGCTCCTACCGATTGAATGGTCCAGTGAAGTGTCGCAACGACGTGGGTTGTTCGCTGCCTGTGTCATCGTGAGAATTCCACTTAACCTTATCATTTAAAGGAAGGAGAAGTCAAGATGTGTCCTCGCCCCTCGTCACCCCCGCGTTTTGGATTTATCCTCGCCCCTAACCCATCGGGTAAGGTGAGATGTCAGAATCAACCTTTTCGAGGAAAAATAAACAAACCCTCGCACGAATCGTGCAAAGAAATTAAAACGAAACAAGTGAAACGTCTTCTGTCACTGTACAGTTCACAATGTCGGCACTTTCGTGACGATGTTCTTTTGTCGCAAAATATACGTAGTGACTCTAAAAAACGGATATCTTATCTCTAGAATCGATGAAGAACGTAGAAAATGCAATACTTGCTATGAATTGTAGAATCCCATGAACCATCGAGTCTTTGAACGTAAGTTGCAGCCCAAGCCATTAGGCTGAGGGCATGTCTGCCTAGGTGTCATGTGTCGTCGACCCCATCCAAACCAGAGCCCTTGGGCCTCGATTAGACTGCGGGTGAAAATTGGCATCCCGTGCGCTCACAACCAACGATTGGCCTAAATTTGAGTCATCAACGACGTTATCATCATGACGATCGGTGGTAATACTCTAAGCAACCTCATTCGAAGTCATGCCTATTTGTCGATTGAGACCCTTAAACCCTTTCGGCATCACAAGGATGGTGCTCGCATCGCAACCCTAGGTTAGGCGAGATTACCCACTGAGTTTAAGCATATCAATAAGTGGAGGAAAGGAAACTTACCAGGATTCCCTAAATAACAGTGACCGAACCGAGAAAAGCCTAGCTTGAGAATCGGGCACCCGAATTGTAGTTTGGAGAAGTTTCTTCAGCGGCGGATCGGGCCTAAGTCCCTTTGAAAGGGGCATCGGAGAGAGTGAGAGCCCCGTCATGCCCGAACACTGTCACACCATGAGGCATTGTCTACTAGTTGGGTTGTTTGGGAATACAGCCTTAATCGAGCAGTAAATTTCATCCAAGGCTAAATACGGGTGAGAGAACGATAGCGAACAAGTACTGCGAGGGAAAGATGAAAAGGACTTTTGAAAAGAGAGTCAAAGAGTGCTTGAAGTTTTTGAAAGGGAAGTGAATGGAGGCTGATGATACGTCCCGGTCGATTGTGGAATAGTAAGAGCCGGTCAACCGATCAGCTCAAGGTGTGGACCNGACGAAGGTTGTGGCGGTGGCCCAAGCCCGGGCCTTTGATAAGCCTATAGAGACGTTGTCGCCTAGATCGGGGGATCTAACATTTGCCGTCTTGATGTGTTTCAGCATCTGCGTGCTCCAGACATTGGCCTGTGGGCTCCCCATTCGGCCTGTCTTGAAACATAGAACGAGGAGTCTGACATGTGTGCAAGTCAATGGGCTAGAAAACCTGCAAGATGCAAGAAACTTGATTGGCGAGATCCCCCGCAGTTGTACCGCCGACCGACCTTGGTCTTCTGAGAAGGGTTCGAGTGAGAGCATGTCTATTGGCACCCGAAAGATGGTGAACTATGCCTGTATGGGGCAAACCCAGAGTGATAGAGGGTTACGCGCGGACCAAGATCGAGTTGTCAAGTCACAGGAAACTCCTAAAAATCTCTAAATGCTTGGATCGGAAACGAAACAGAAAATTAAACTTAGAATCAACAGATATAAAATGAAACACCCAAAACAAGAAAGAATCAGACAAGAATCGAAACACTTATTAATAGTTTTGATTGAAAGCAAAGAAAAATGAGATCTAACTTCAACGAAGACTCCAAATGCTGAATCTGACAAGGAAACACCAAAACAGAAAGTTAAATTCAAAAACCCAACAAACCGAATTGGATTAGAATCAGAATACTTGG
>JABEZY010265578.1:0-20527 GCA_013467495.1 Gossypium gossypioides
AGATTATTTTAATTTCATAAGCATGTATGTGCATTAACACATTTGCTTATTAAAATTTGTTTAATCGGTCGACTTGACGTAGAGATATAGTCAAGAGATAAATGGATTTTTGTAGGTATGTATGTTCATAAGTTAGCAAATTACCGAGTTGTCATGAATTTATTCGTAACAACGTGAACATGAGTTTAATAATTCTAAGTTGAGAAATGTAATTAATCTAACATAATTACGTCATCTTGATTAAAATCATCTTTTAAAATCGTGCATTGGAACTTTTATTTTATTTTTATTTATTTTACTTAGTTAAAATCCCAATTTTTAATCACCTTTTCAAATCAAAATATTTTTCTTCACCAAAGTGTTCTGGAATTTGCATTCATAAATAATTCTTTTCATAGTCCCTGTGGGTACAATAACTCGACATTTACTTGTTGCAGTTGTGTACACTTGCACATTTCTGTTGTTCCACATACCCATGAAGACAACTACAGAGCAACATATTCATTTCTATGCCGTGACACAGGTCCTGGTGTGTTACGACATCGACTCTGTAACAGAAACTAAACACGAAGTAGGGGCATTTTGGTCTGTACAATATAACTTTAAAGCTCGAGAATGTTAGCTAACCTAGGGTTAAGGACAACGGCCACTTGAAGGCTATCAATAGGCTCACTTGTCACTTGTTAGGAAACACTCTATTAGCTTAGATTCTCTCTTAGATTTAGTTTTGTTTTCTTGCTTTTTTCGGTTTTCATAGTTTTAGTTTATTTTTTCTTTGTTTTCTTTCAAGAGATCTGATTTGTAAAGGAGGTCAACTTCTGTGGATTTGCACTTATTATCAATATTAATTAGGCTCTTCTTAAACTCTCTACTTCAATTCATTCACTATGATTAATTCTTCCATCTATTTCATGTTGTTTATGAAAGCCATGAGGAACTAATCCTTCTATAGGGGATTAGCGAGTGGAGGCATGATCTCTTGACTGTTCTGTAGGGTTACTCAATGGATCAACAATTTGGGAAAGGAAGAACGTGAAACAAACCCCAGGCCTTACAACCCCAGGAAGTTATTAAGGTGGGAATTAACCCAATATTGGTATGCCCCATTCGTGAACACCTTTACCCTAAGCCAGTTTGGACTGTGAGGTAGGAAGACAAGTAGTTCTTGCTGACTCGTTATGTTAGTGGAAGGTCAGAAGATCCTGCTAGGGTAGTGACTAGTTGGTTGACGAGAAACCTGAGATGACAATTGATTGGGATTGCTGAAGCAAGCTAACCACTCATCTTCAGATTTGATTCACTTTATTCTCTTTACCTCTTGAAATTTAGTTCTTTTATATTCTTTTATTTTATTAGTTTAAGAAACCCTAAAATTATCTCTTATTTTTCTTTCATACTATAACTAATTTAAAAAGTATTAATTAGATATTTAAGTGTTTAGGTTAAGAATTAATCTAGTGCTCGCCACCCTTAGCTATGATTCTCAAAGTAATCACCCACTCCGTTGTAAAACTATATTACAACTAGATTCGTATACTTCTGGATACTGCCTTATAATTCTATCTTTTAAAGCAGTATTCACACTCTGGACGTTAGTAAGTCTAGAGGCGGTCACCAACCAATCACCTTTTTAAATTTCTTTAAAACTTCGACCAGCTGCTCCTCTTGGTGTTCTGTTAGTTTAGTTGAAACAATCACAGGAAAAGTAGAATAGTTACCCAAATAAACGTATTTCAAATGGGAGGGAAGTACCATAAGTTCAAGTTTAGGCAGTTCTTCAATTGACAACTTCGATTGCGTGTATTCCCGAGCTTCCAACTCTAATGGTTCAAATGAAGCTAGTTGAACATAGTTCATCGAGTTGGCTTCTATCAAAGCCATATTTTCATTACTTTCTTCATTTTACAATGGGTCAGACCCTAAAGTGTTTTCCAATGGGTCCTTCACAAAGTTATTCTTCCATTCCATAGAAATTAAGGTTTCTAACTCCTCCATCACTGAACATTAAATGTTACTGATCGTCTTGAACTCTCATGACGAGTTCACCTTTTTGCCTGTCTATTAACATTCTTCCTGTAGCTAGGAAAGGTCTCCCCAGGATGATCGACACTTCCTTATCTGCTTCAAAATCTGAGACAATGAAATCAAGAGGAAAAATAAACGTATCTACTCTTACCAAAACATCCTCGATCTTTTCTTCTAGGTATGCTAAAAATCGATCTGCCAGTTGGAGTTCCACAATCGTGGGTCTTACTTCACCTATTCCTAATAACTTAAAAATAGATTTGGGAATCAAGTTGATGCTTGCTCCTAAGTCACATAAGGTTTTACCATAGTAAGATTCTCCAATATTACAGGGTAGAGTCAAGCTTCCAGGGTCCTTCATTTTAGCAGGTAGCATGTTCTGTAAGAACGCACTACACTCCTTCGTTAAAGCCACTGTCTCATACTCACTTAGTCTCTTCTTCTTGAACAGAATGTCCTTCATGAACTTAACATAATTGGGCATTTGTTCTAAAGCCTCTACCAGCGAGATGTTGATATGGATTTGCTTTAGAACATCCAAAAATTTCTTGAATTGCACCTCCTGTTTCTCCTTATTTGGTTGGAATTTTGAGGATACAAAGGTGTTGGAAATTTGGCCTGAACCGGAGAACTTTTCTAAAAAGATAAATTTGCATCTAAAGAAAGTGTTAGCTTATCCGAATTCACTAGTTTAGATTTTACCTCATCAGACTTTGTAGGTTCTGGCTTTTCTAGTGCATAAATTTCAACTGTTGGTTGACTTTCCTCTTCTTAATATGTTCATCTTCAACCACAACTTCCTTGGGTTCCAAAGTCTTGTCACTTTGTAAAGTAACTACCTTGCAATGTTCTTTACCCAAATTCCTTGGATTTTCTATATGGCTTGGCAAGGCTCCTTGCGGTCTATTACGAAGCTCCATAGCTAACTAACCCATTTGGTTCTCCAAATTTTTTAGTGTTACTGCTTGGCTTTGGATTAAGGCGTCATTCTTTGCCATGTACGCCTTCAACAAATTCTCCAAACTCTTAGATGATTTAGCTTATGGTGGTTTTAGAATTTATTGATAAAACCTTCGGGTTGACTTGGTCTATGCTGTATATAGGTGTTATTCAGTCCTCCTCCTTGGTTACTCCAAGAAAAGTTTGGATGGTTTCGTTATGAAGGATTATAGAAGTTGGATTGTGGTCCTTGTCCACTTCTATTTTGGTTTTGATTCCCTACATAATAAATCAAATTGGGATTTGATGGATAATTCTCGAATCCCCACAATATACACAAGAAAAAAACTTCAAATTGACTTGGTGGTTGGGCTACAATAGGATTAAAATCGTTAGTAGTAAACCGTTTCAACATTGAAGATATAGAAGATACCTGAGCTGAGAGTGAAGTAAGAGCTTATACTTCATGTACTCTAGCTACTCGTCTTCCTGAAGTTGAACGATTTGTTGGCCACTAATAATTGTTACTAGCTATCCTCTTGATGATCTCTTAAGCCTCATTATAATACTTCGACAAGAGAGGACCATTTGCAGAAGCATCTACCACCAACATTATGTGTGCGCTGAGACCATTATAAAACATCTCCAACTGGATGCAATGTGGAATTTAATGGTAAGGGCATCTACGAAGTAACTCCTTGAAAATTTCTCATGCCTCATATAGAGACTCATCATCCAATTGTTGAAAAGTACTGATCCCATTTCGTAACTTGGCATTTTTACTAGGTGGGAAATACTTTACCAGAAAGTGTTCAACTAGTTCTTGCCAAGTGGAAATTGAATGTGGTGGCAATGAATTAAGCCATGCTCGTGCTCGATCTCGCAATGAGTATGAAAACAACTTCAAACTTAATGCATCTTCAGTTACACTGGCTATCTTAAAGAAATCGCTCACCTCCATGAATAGTCGAAGGTAAAGGTGTGGATCTTCTGTGGACATACCACTAAACTAGCCCATGGTTTGAAGCATTTGAAAAATCACTGGCTTCAATTTAAATTGGGGTGCCTTGATCTCCGGTCTCCTAATTCTCAGATTAAGTTCATTAAAAAGTGGCACAGCATATTGCCTTATGGCTCGATCCCTATCATCAGCAATAAGGATTGGATTGTGCACATTAGCGACTCCATTCCCTTGAACATTATTTTGATTTCCAAGATCCATTTCAGCTTGTCTTTGGGCTATTCTTTCTCGTCTTCTTTGTCTAAATGTCTGCTCAATTTCAAGTTCTACAAGTAATAAATCGATAATTCGATCTATGCTCATAAACACCTAAAAATAAAATCACAAAAATTAAAGAACAAAGAATAAATTAGTAAAGTTAGAAATAAAATAAAATAAAAATTGAAAAAAATAATTTCACAAAAATTATTAAGGCAACAGTCCCTGGCAACGACGCTAAAAACTTGTATCGTCTCCACAAGGACTATGTATGTTAATTAATTAATTGTAAAATTAAAGTTAACAATTTGGTGAGAGAAACACAATAATTTCTTAGTGGGGTGATGTAAAAATAAATAACTAAATGCAAAATGATCCCAAATGCAAATCAATCTAAGTATGATGAATGAATAAAATTGATGGGATGGACTTAGCAACAAAATTCACAAGATTTCAACAATAATAACATAAATAGGCTAGGATAATCACATCAATTAACTTAGTTCATTCTCATCATGTTCATAATGTTCCAAAAAAATATTCCATGGCAACTCGATCTTTTATAAGCTTGAAACCAATATTAAGTCCTTTCAAAATCTATTACTTAGAAAAACATACATATTACTGATCATATTTAACTAAGGGTTTCTTAGAACTCATGTAAAGTAACAGGGATTGGGTCGGTTTGAAACAATTTAATCACATAACCCTAAAAGTTATGCAAGGTAATAGAGATCGGTCAAGTTATTACAAACCTTAATTTATTCTGGGTCAGATATAAATTAAGCATGCACTTTTCAATTATTGTGCCTATTAGCCACCATCTGGGTTGGATTAAGCAACTAACTCTAATACATTCAATCACATTTTAATGAATGAAGCGCATGCATGATTTTAATTGAAAACATGATCAACTGAGGCATAGAACATCATAACATGATTTAAATAAACTTTATTGAATTGATGTAATCATCCTAGCTAAATAGAATTAAGCTACCATTATTGATAAAAAACAACAAAGCAATTTGCAAACATATTGAATAATTAAGAAAGAGCAAAAAGGAAGAAAAAACTCTTTGATAAGTGTGGTGACTAATCGTGGAGGCTTCCTCCAATTCTCACAGCTGCTCTTCCACAAAAAGCTCCTCAAGGTGGCTGACCAAGAGAGTAATTTCTCAAGGATTTTTTGGCTAAGGGAAATATGGATGTTTATGCGTGGAAAGAAAGAAAGAAAATGGGAAAATGAAATGAGAGTGAGGGATGAATGATGTTTGAGAAATAATGAATGATTAAGGGATGATTGAAATAAAGAATGGAGGTGGGTATTTATAGTGAAGGATGGTAGGTGTGTTTACTAAAAATAGCATGATGAATCCTTTAGGTTTCTCATCCCATGGTCGACAATAATTTGTGGAGAAGGGAGTTGTTTGGCTGCTTGATTCATGCTTGAATCAAGCAAGGGGTGGACGGTTTCTTGGGAAAAGTTGGCGTCCTATTTTCTAATTTATTTGCAAGTGTAGAGACCTCCAGTAAATCTCTAAAAAATGATTTTTTGATCAGTCCAAATGCCTTTTCCAAATTGGGTTTATTCTTCTTTGTTTGGACAGTTCGGTAACCCAATTGTTTACTGGACTTGTTCAACAATTGACCCTTCTTCAATTGGATTAAATCAAATTCTTCTTGACCCATTTTGTATGTGTTTCCATCCATATGGAGTTAAATTGGGCATGTCTATGCAGCTTTATTTGATAAATAAATCATGCAAAATTTTCTTGGTCCAACTGCATTAAAAAATGTCAAGATCAATATGTAGCATAAAATAATTAAGTTATGTACAAATTTAATCCAAAAATAACATAAAATCAAATTCTTCATTAAATCATGTTCGTTATTGAAATATAAATAAAATCTGCCCAATTAATAATCAAATACTCGGGATTAATATTATTTTTAAGTAAAAAGGTGTCACTAAAGGGGGAAGAATAAGGACTGATACGATGTGCCAAACTATTTTCATGTTCATAACCCTCTTGATGCTTACTATTTTTGAATTCCATACCTGTCCTAAGCCTCAAAACATTACAAGCTAAAAAGTCCTATATGACCTAAATACCCTCATGCATGAATGGACATTATATTGAACAATTGCATAAATGAGTATTTGAATTTTGCTCGAATAATCATAGTACATGTATGATTTATTGATGGATCCCTACTGGTGAGACCCTTAATGTTTGTATACTTTGTAATATACTAAACTTAGATGTTTGTAATCAAATCATGTTAAATTTGTTAGTGAATATGAAATGCCTAATTCATGTGCTCTAAAGTCAATACTTGTATGATATTTGCCCAAGGGACGTCCCTTTTATTTATTACATATGTTTATGTTTCTTCAGGACAAGTAATGACTTAAGTGTGGGGGAGTTTCATCTATTGTAATTCAGTGTAGTAGATTAAACTAATTTTCGCACTTTAGGAGCTTAAAGACAAGCATTTTTATTAAGTTTAATTATGTTTTCTTAGATTTTTGTTAAGTTAATAAAATGTGCACAGTGAATCTTTTATTGAACTTAGGGGTCGAAGAGGCCTAATGGTGAGCTAATGACCATTGTAAGTGTGCAAGAGACCATTAGAAGGCATAATAAACCAATATTAGTCGTTATGTCTCAACATGGAATGTCTGATGTCACAACATAGGGAGCAGAATGGAGAAATCATGAAACTACCTTCGATGTCGAGACACGGCCTATGGGTGTCGCGACGTACCCCTGAAGATATCCCAAGAGGAGTACACTAACTGTTATGTCGCAACACAGGACTAGGTGCGTCACAACATCAACTCAGGATGGGAATTAAACATGAGACAAGGGCATTTTGGTCCACACAAATAAACTTAAAACTCGAGAATGTCAGCTGACCTAGGGTTAAGGATGACGACCACCTGAAATCTATAAATAGGCTCTTTTGTCACATGTTATATATAGACAACATTCACTTAGCCTAGAATTAGTCTTTTAATTTCAGTTTAGTTTTCTCTTTCCTTAGGTTAGATTTATTTTCATTTGTTCTTGTTCTATTTTGGATCTGAATTATGGAAACAATCAAACCTTGTGGATTTGCGATTAATCTTAATACAATCAGGTTCTTTTGTAAACCCTATATTTTTTATTTATTTAGCATGTTTTCTCTTAATATCAATTTTATATTGTCTCTGGAGACCATGATGAACTAATCCATCTATGGGGGATTAAGGAGTGGAGGTATGATCTGTTAACTATTTTGTCGATTCACTAGGACGTGTTGGTGTACAAGAGAGTGTATTGCTTCACGCTGCACTAATGGGACATGTTATAAGGACTCTATGAGTCATTCTGAGGTAATATAAGAGGATCTACATATCTAACAGATAGAAAAGATAAAATAAGTGTGATAAGACAAGTGCGAGAACATATTTTATGTTTTTCAGCCACTCTAATAAGACAAGTATGTGAGCATGTTTCATGCCATATTAGATCTATTTTCAAACAAATACAAGCTAATTTTTTAAGTGTGAGTTTTAGTAAATATATGTGAAACTGCTTCCACAACACTTATGCTTTTTTGACAGGATCAGTGAACTGGGTCTCGCACCTCATCTACAAACCCAGCACACAAAATGATTTTTAGACTAATTCTTCTTTATATTTTAAAATTTTTTTAAGCATACTCTATTGATTCTTGATTATTCATTGAGTTTGTAATGAACTCACCCATTCCTCTCTTACTTCGCAAGTAAGTAGGGCACGGATGATAGTGGGGAAGGTATATGACTTGGCGAGGCTCATCCTTAAAAGGATATTGGGAACCTAGAAATTAGGCGATGGGATTTTTATGCAGGTTTAGATTATTTACAATTTGATGTTGTTATTGAGATATTTTATTTTAAGGTTAAGTTTTATTATATTTTTCAAACCATTCAACTAAACCTTTGTTACAGATTAGTATGAGTAAAGTTTGATGTTTATTTCTTTTCTATGCTTGTGTACCATGTTTGCTTTTCAATTACTAAAATATGATGCCTACTAGTTTATTTGCAAAGTCTTGTATTTTTTCGATCCCTGTAGGTTACGACCCCATATGTATGCAAAACCCTTTGCAGCAATATCTTAAAATTTAGCAAACCCAATACAAAGTATGTGAACCCTTGTGCAAATTCTCTGTTTATGAAACCTGTGCATGAATGACCCTTAGTTTCGAAGCCTATTTGTATGCAAACTAGTGTAATGTGAACTTATGTCTTCCTTTCTCATTATCAGACAATCACTTATTCACAAAATTTTTGTAGGGCTAATAGTTTTCATTTCCCATCTCATGGAAAACCCTTTTCTCTCCGCTTAGCCTATCTCCTTCTAGGGGTATTTTAGTGATAGGTTCTATACGAACCGGACGATCCTATTTGGTCAAACACCTAGCGACAAAATCTTATGTTCCTTTCATTATAGTATTTCTGAACAAGTTCCTGGATAACAAGCTTAAAGATTTTCTTATTGATGATATCGATATTGATGATAGTGACGATATTGATGCTAGTGACGCTATTGATCGTGACCTTGATATGGAGCTGGAGCTTCTAACTATGATCAATGCGTTAACTATGGATATGATGTCAGAAATATACTGATTTTATATCACCTTTCAATTCGAACTAGTGAATACATGTTTAAGTTGTATCGCGAACTCGTATGTTAGTCTGGTGGGTGAACCTAGTCTAATACGTTATGTGCGAACCTATATCGATTTGCGAACCCATAATTTGTGCGAACTCATACTGTATATGTTATGCGAGCTCATATTGTATTCTATTATGCTAACTTAGGTTAATTGATGTCTGCGAACCATACAATAATTTTTAAGTTGTTGTATTCTCATGTTTGATTATATGTTCTCTAAGCGCATTATTTATGCGAACCCTTAAGATAATATATAGTTGACATGCGAACCTTTCCTTTGTGGTTTTGTATGATTGCAAGTTTATCCTCTGTGTGTGTATTATTTCCGTTGTTGTGCTATAACTGAACACATTATTTGTTGTGATTAAATGGTGTGTTGGAGGATAGGTTGAGAGTTAATGGAGAGTCGCTTCAGTGGCTAATGTAGCTCGCCAAATTCGAGTCGAACCTTTTTGGTCGATTTTGGGGTGTTATATATGCTCCATTCATTGGAATATATTAGTGTACAAAAGAGTGCATTGCTTCGCGCTGCACTTATGGGACATGTTATAAGGACTCTATAAGTTATTCTGAGGCATTATAAGGAGATACACATTTCCAATAAGACAAACAAGATAAGTGTGATAAGACAAGTACGAGAACATATTTTATGTTTCTCAGCCATTCTAACAAGACAAGTATGTGAGCATGTTTCATGTTGTATAAAATTTGTTTTCAAACAAACACAAGCTAAGTTTTAAGTATGATTTCTAGTAAGCACACGTGAAGTTGTTTTTACAAAGTTATGTTTTTTGATAAGTAGGATCTGCGAACTGGGTCTCGCAATCTTCTCCATGAACCTAGCACGTGAAATGAATTTAAGACTAAGTCTTCTTTCTATTTTAAACTCCGTAATTTTAAGCATATGCTGATGATTCCTAATTATTCACTGAGTTCACAATGAACTCACCCATTCCTCTCTTACTTCGCAGGTAAGTAGGTCTCGGATGGCAGTGGCGAGGTAGATGACTTGGCGAGGCTTCTCCCTAAATAGATATTGGCAAACCTAGAAAATAGGCGGTAGGGTTTATTTTATTTATGTGGGTTTATATTTATCAATATTTGACTCTATTATTGAATAATTTTTTTAAAGTCCAAATTTTATTTTCTTTTGTGAACCTTTAAGTTAAACCTTTGTTATTAATTTCTTCTCCGCATGAATAAAGTTTGATGTTTATTTATTTATCCATGCATGCATACCATGTTGCTTTCTCTAATATTTGTATGTACTAATATCTCTTGCTAGCTAGTATTATTGCGAAGTCTTATTCTTCTACGACCCATTATGTTAGTGACCCCAATATGCATGCGAAACCCTCTGTAGAATTATCTTACAATTTAGCGACCCCTATATAAGTATGCGAACCCTTGTGTGAATGACTTTTCTGTTGCGAAGTCTATTTTGCATGCGAACCTAGTTGTATGTGTTTAAGTGCGAACCTATATTAGTTTGAAACTCGTGTTTTTGTGTGAACTTATACTATATGTGTTATGCGAACTCATGTTGTATTCTACTATGCGAACTTATGCTATATACGAACCTTAGCAAAAAAATTTATGTACACATGTTCTTATGTTTGATTGTATGTACTTTAAGTGCACTGTTTATTTCCTTTATACGAGCCCTTCAGACATGTTGTTTAGGTGACATGCGAACATTTCCTTTGTTTGTCTTGTAAGTTCGCATGTTTACATTTTGTGTTTGAATTATTTCTGTTGCTTTGTTATAACTTAACACAATATTTTTTGTAAGGATGTGGTGTGTTGGAGGTTAGGTTGGGAGTTAATGAAGAGTCACTTTGGTGGCTAATGTAGCTTGTAAGCTTCAAGCCAAACCTTCTCGACCGGGTTTGGACTGTTACACATGTACCCTAGACAAAGGACATTCAACCAACTCACTTTTGCCCAATTTGGGCCTTGAACCGATTAAACTCGAATATGCTCTAATACCGCTAAATGTAACACCCTACACTCGAACCAGTCGGTAGATTCAAATATAGGATTCAACATTTGTTGTCGTAATAACTCAAACAAAACAAAAAGGCTTCACATGGAAGTTAAGATAAATAAGTGGGCAAATGATACGTTAGAAGCATGTACAAGACCTTGATAACTCTAATATCTTAGGATTATATGTCTTTTATTCTAGTAGGATTTTTCCTTTGCCTTTAGAAGACTCGATTACCTCATTGGCTGCAAACATCAATCAAATGATAATACGATGTTACTAGAACATCATCATTTAGAAAATAAACTAAAATCAAACATGAAATGTATCTCGCTTAAAATGGTCTTCCTAAATCTCCATGATCTGAATTTCACATAACTCAAAATTCTCTTGTTCGAAATTGATTCTTTCTTTTGCATTGCACTCTAGGTGCCTATAGCTATCCAAAACACCCATAAAACTCAAGTTTTAACACCTTATCCATCAAAATCTCCCAAGCACCCATCAAAGCGAACTGAAGAAATCTTCAACCAAACTTTACTTTCGCTTGAGTTTTAGTTAACACATCCTATCCTAAACCCATTCCAACCAAGAATCAACTTAAAAATAACCAGAAATGAACAATCGATGTCCTCTCTCCCTAAAATGAAAATTACTCAAAATTGAAAAAAAATTATGGAAAAGTAAAAAATCATCTTTCCATGTTTTTAAATAATGATTTGAAATTAGAAAACATCTTACCTTATTATAGGAATCAAAATGAAAAAAAGAATCAAGAAAATCCTTCTTCTCCCTTTTCCTCTCAATCTAACGTGAAACCAAAATAATAAGAGAAAATGTGTTAAGAATAAAAATCGAGAAGTCAAAAATGGTAGAGAAAGAAGGGAAGGAAGAGAGAAATTCCAGAGAGGAGTAGAAAAGTTTGAGAATAAGGGAGAAGAATTGAAAGAAGAGAGAGTGTGAGAATAATTCCTCAACAATTTTCATTAACCACTCAATGACCTCAACCAAAAGCAGAACAACATATATAAGGGAAGATAACAGCAAAATATAACAACAAAAAGAAAATTGTCGGGTGAAATGCTCTGTATCATTGAGTCTTTTATGCACCGTATCACTACATCGTTTTGCTTGGTATTCATTTTGGCTCGTCTCAAATACCTCCACCTCAAAATGACCCTTGTCCTCAAGGATCAAAGTGAGGAAAAGTGCTTGAATTTTCAATAGGATAACCATAAATACCCATTTTTCAATAGGATACCCATTTTTCCATCAACACAAAGTTCATGATAGGAACATCAAACTCGAATTCAACGGGACATAGATCATCTAAAAGTTCTAGGTCAACACTATCCATTGTGTCATTAGGATCAATAACTGTATGCACTTTGGTAACCTTGGTAGTAAATTTCACATCGTTATAAATACAATTTCCATGTGCCTCGTCTACACCTAGATGATATAAAAGGAACTGTTTTGGCCTTTGAGAGTTAACCCACATCCAATCCCTATCATCAATAAGAGACACAATTTCATCATTGTTAAGCAAGCTAAAATATGATACAACCATTTTTGTAGTAACCCACATGACTTTATTGAACCTAAAGCCAAACTCCACGTCTAATGAAAATCCACACATTTTCTCCGAATCAGGACAATTATTATGAAACTCATGAAGTGTAAGTAGAATGGGGAGAGGAAGAATAGGACCCATAAGCAAATCATCAGGCTGTATTTTACGTGACCACTTAGTGTTGTGGCATGAAGGCTTCCTTAGTAGGAATGGAGGCGACTGAGGAAGGTTTAGAACAACTAAAAATTCCAAAGGCATTGTCATGTCATCGAAGGGAACATCAAGTAGCTCAGGATAGGTCGAGAAAGCTAGTAGTAAAAATTCCAAATGTAAGGTTACCCACATTTGCCTCGAAGCAACTTTGCATATACTTGTTGGCAAGCTAATGTTATTGAAGACAATAAAAAGTGCAGGAGAACCTGAATCGACCAAATCCGCAGATCGTCAATTTCTCACATAAAATTTCATGACAGTCTAGGTTAAAATATTCTTCTTGCTAAAAATCCTTATGGGACTTCTGCAACCTAGAGCCCAGGCCTTCCGCAAGATTGTTAATCAAATAACCATAAAGATAGTAAAGGTTCAAATACTTAAACCTTTTACGAAATTCATATTCATCGTCACCCGAGGAGTATAGTAAGCTATCCTCAAAATTTAACAATGGTTCCCTATAAGCTACATCAAAATTCTGCACCAAACCCATGAAGCATAATATCGTTGAGCTTCAATCTTCTCTGAGGACACTAGCCTAATTAAAACAAACATACCAAATTCATTTGACTTGCACACCAACATCGAGAGATCCTTGCTCAAAAAGGGTTTGCAAAACTTTGAAATTTCGTAGCAACAAATCCTTCATTGGCTGAAGAAGGGCCATAAAAAACAACCTGAACTCACAATTGCAAAATGATCCCAATATTATGGAAAAACTTGATTCATTTTCCAGTGATATGTATCATCCCTAGATTGTGACCTTAATTCTGATAACCTAATCAAATCAATGAAGCATGGATTATCTAGATCATCAGCCCAACGGAACAATGACACCATTATTTAGATCATGTACTTTAAAACTTAAGTCTACCAAATTGTGATTGCTTGGGCACTAAGCAACCATTTCACCAGCCATTTAACCTAATCAAAACATAATTAAACATGCTTAATCCATAACAAGACAACCAACTTAAGTGCCTAACCAATGTACCTTCATTGGTACCACAATTTATATCTTCAAACATATCAACAACACATCAACCATTCAAGACTTCCATTCATACCAAATTTGCCAATATTCAACTAACACCTAGCTACTTGAGATATCAAGCTTTAAGCTACAAACACATACCTAAGCCTTATGTCAAGCTAACACACTAAATATATAGCTTCAACCATAATCATATATATACAAATGACCATATTTGTACTTGAAACCTAAAATAACATCACATTAACAAAACCACTATCAACCAAAGACTTCCTAGGTACATGCCATTACAATTTAGAACATCGCCATGTATGAGTCCAGAATTCGTTGTTGGATGTTGAATCGATGATAGTTTGAAAAGTACCTCACCTGCGCATGGAAAACAAAATCGTACGCTGAGTATAACTCAATGGTATTTCTATAATCCAAACAATTTAAAATTAATATGAGTAGTTAAAATGCAAGCAATGTAACAAGTAATGTTATAAACATATATATATCAAATTGATAATACGAATTTAATCATTCTTCATTTAAATCTACTAAGTTCCACATGTCCAAGTACATATCAATGTTATCTCATATATATATAACATTTGGTAATTCAACTCATGCAATGGCATGATTCATCTTTTTTATCAATACTAGAACTCATTTTACAATTCACATCTCATTTCATTATTTCATATTTCATATTTCATCTCTCATTTCATAATCATTTCTCAACTTTGCCATATCAATATAAAACACATAAATTTATCATTTAATTTTTCCTATTAACATGACTCGGACTCGAACAGATACATGGATCCAACCAACACACCAATTTGGCACCCAGCGCCTCATTAGATAAATCTGAAGTAATAACTGCGCCCAACGCTATATAAGTTGACACTCAATGTCTCATCAGTTAAACCAAAGCAAATTGGCACCCAGTGCCTCATCGACTCAAGGTCAAAGAAATCTCTCAACTCTTCCTATCCTATGGCATGCCATATAATCTGACTTAGCCCGAAATAGTTTATAGGGTTTCATTTCATATTTCAATACGTCCAATGTCTCATTCTCATATATATACACATTATCACATATAGTCAATTCAATATTCACATAAACAACACATTTCATAATATACACAATTAGTCCATTTCAAATAAACTATTACTTCAATTCGATCCCAAAGTACAAAAGTACTCACCTCAGTTGCTTACCATACATAACCATGCAATATGTAACAGTTTATAACTTAATTCAGATTATAGAAACATAAACTGTATATTCCGAGCTACTCGACGTCGACCTTGTCATTCTCTTTCTTACTCGAGGATTCCAGGACGACGTTCACTACAGAATAAAATAATTACAATAGATTAATAATAGACAACTAAATTTTCATTAAATTTCAAATGTTGCACCACATTTTGTTTAACCTTTAATTTAATCCCTAAACTGAGACTAATTTTAATATCCATATTTAACCTTAAATGTTTATACTAATTTCACTCTAAGCTAAATTTAGCTTTTTATTTTCAATTCTACCCCTTAATTTTGATTTTTTTACAATTTAGTCCCTATTACTCAAAATTAAAAATTAATTTCACAATTTAGTCCTTTTCCACTTCTAACTTAAAAATCTATCAACTTAACCCCTAGTACTTAAACTATTCAACAATAAAAACATCTAAAATCTTAATCAATACTAAAAATTATAACCAATTGAAAAGGGACTAAATTGACTAACCAATTGAAGTTGGAAAGCTAGAAACCCCTAGGCCGAGCGTGACTATCTTCTCTTCTTTTCTTTCTTTTCTTTTAAATTTTGCATGCTTTAATTCTCTTCTTCCCACTTTCTTATTTCCTTTCTCTTTTATTATGGTTTCATTTTATTTCTTATTATTATAATATACATACATTAATGTTAACTTATTATAGATATAATACACATGCAAATTTCCTTAAACCATAACCGACCACCCCCACCATTTAATAAAAGGTATATTTGCTACTTTAGTCCCCTATATTTATTTAGATCTGTAATTCAACTTTTGACCGTTCTGTGATTTGGTCCCTGTACCTTAATAGCTCCTAATTTCACGAAATTACCTACCCAAAATTTAATTTGCTACTAGATTAACTTCGTAAATATTTAATAAAAACACTTACGAGCTCATTTAACAGGAACGAAGTCCCGAGCTTCACTTTTCAATACCCTTGACTATCGGGTCGTTACAATTCTCCCCCTAAATAAATTTTGTTCCCGAAATTTACCTGAAAAGTAGTGGGGATACTGAGATCTCATCGTCTCCTCTAGCTCCCAAGTCGATTCCTCGATGCTATGACTATGCCATAGAACTTTCACTAACGAAACACGCTTATTACGCAACTCTTTTACCTCGCGAGCTAAAATTTCGACCGGCTCTTCTTTATAAGACAAGTCAGGTTGAATTTCAATATCTTCCACCGAAATAATGTGAGACGGATCTAATTGATACCTTTAAGCATTGACACATGGAAAACATCGTGCATTTTTTGTAATTCCTCCGGTAATGCCAATTGATATGCCACTAGTCCCACTCTTTCAGTGATCTCATACGGTCCAATAAAACGAGGACTCAACTTCCCTTTACAGTCAAATCTCAAAACTTTATTCCAGGGTGAAACTTTTAAGAAATACTTTATCTATTAAAGGTTTTTTTCAATCTATCTCGGATTATCTTAACAATATCTTTCGGTTCTTGATTCAATTTCGGCCCAACAACTTTTCTTTCACATAATTCCATCTAGCAAATAGGTGTTCGACACCTACGACCATATAAGGCTTTGTACGGAGCAATTTGGATACTTGGTTGGAAACTATTACTGTATACGAATTCGGCTCGAGGTAAATAACGTTCCCAACCTGATTCAAAATTGATTACACAAGTACGAAGCATATCTTCCAAAATCTGGATAACACGTGCAAATTGTCTGCCTAATTGCGAGTGAAAAGTTGTGCTAAAATTGAGTTTCGTACCAAGAGATTCATGCAACTATTGCCAAAATCTAAAAGCGAAACATGGATCTCGATCAGAGATAATCGACATAGGGATGCTGTGCAATTTAACGATTTCTTGAATCTAAACTTCAGAAGCTTTTGAAGTGACCAATCAGTTTTGACCATAATGAAATGAGTCAATTTCGCAAGTCAATCAACTATCACCCAAACAACATTTTTATTACTCGAGATAATGGTAACCCCATTACAAAATCCATCGTGATGCATTCCCATTTCCACTCAGGAATAGAAATAGGCTGAAGTAATCTGTAGGAACCTGATGTTCAGCCTTAACTCGTTGATAAGTTAAGCATTTAGCTGCGAACTCAACTATTTCTCTTTTCATTCCAGGCCACCAATACAATTCTCACAAGTCGCGATACATTTTCGTTCCTCTAGGATGTAAGGCAAAAAGGCTATTGTGAGCTTCGCGAAGTATCAACTCTTTTAATTCTGCAACATCTAGAACACAGATTCGATTATGAAACCTCAAATAATCATAATTATCAATGCTAAAATTTTCTATTGTGCCATTTTGAACCATTTCTCTTTTCTTCTCTAACTTGACATCATCTAATTGTGCTATTTTGATCTGATCAAACAACACTGGTTTGATTTTCAACTCAGGTAACAAGTTTCCATCGTTATTGATACTAAGTTGAGCAAACATCGCTCGCAATTCAACTGTTGTCTTTCTACTCAACGCATCAGCTACGACGTTAGCTTTATCAGGATGGTAATCAATAATGCAATCATAATCTTTTAAAAGCTCAACCCAACGTTGTTGTCTTAAATTTAACTTCTTTTAGGTTAAGAGGTATTTAAGACTCTTGTGATCGGTATAAATGTGACATTTTTCACCATACAGATAGTGCCTCCAGATCTTTAGAGCGAAAACCACAGCAGCTAGCTCTAAATCATGCATTAGATAATTGCGTTCATACATTTTTAATTGACGAGACGCATACGTGATCACTTTCTCATCTTGCATAAAACACAACCAAGACCACTCAATGAAGCATCACTATAAACCAGAAAATCTTTTCCCGATTACAGTAAAGTTAGAACTGGCGCTTCAGCCAACATCTGTTTCAATTTCTTGAAACTCTATTGGCATTCACTGCTCAAAACGAACTGAACATTCTTTTAAAATAGCTTCGTCATCGAGGAAGCTATACTCGAAAACCCATTTATGAATCTTCAGAAATAATCGACTAAACCAAGAAAACTGCGAACCTCTGACACATTCCTCGGTGTTTTCCACCAAACAATAGCCTTCATCTTTTTCAAATCAACTCTAACTCCATCTGCCGAGATAACATGCCCTAGAAATACCACTTCCTATAACCAAAATTTGCACTTGCTAAGATTTCCATATAACTATTTCTCTCGCAATAATTGCAAAATGATTCTAAGGTGTTACTCATGCTCGGATTCAGATTTTGAGTAGATCAAGATGTCATTGATGAAAACTACTACAAATTGATCCAAATAAGGTTGGAAGATACGGTTCATGACATCCATGAATGTTGCGGGAGCGTTAGTCAACCCAAAAGGCATCACTAAAAATTCATAATGGCCATAACGTGTATGAAATGTCATCTTACATTCGTCACTATCTTTTACTTTCAACTGATAGTAACCAGATATTAAATCGATCTTAGAAAAGATAGAAGCTCCTTTTAGTTGATCAAACAAGTCATTAATACGATGTAGGGGGTATCGATTCTTAATCGTCAACTTATTCATTTACCAATAGTCTATACAAAGTCGCATCGAGCCATCTTTCTTTTTAACGAATAACACCAGAGCTCCCCAAGGCGATATACTAGGGCGTATAAAGCTGCGATCTAGTAAATCTTACAATTGCACCATCAATTCTTTCAACTCTATTGGTGCCATATGATAAGGAGACATTGACATTGGAGCCGTATCAAGAAACACTTTAATCGCAATTTCAACCTCCTGATCTAAGGGTAATCCCAGTAATTCTTCGGGAAACACATCAGGGAATTCACAAATAGCATGAATCTTAATGCTCTGACTATCACCAAAATTCGAGTTGATAACATAGGCTAGAAAAGCTTCACAGCCTTTATTGAGAAGTTTAATAACTCGAGTTGCTAAAATGATACAAGTTGAACCACTTGTTGGAATACCATTCACCTCAATCACATTAACGTCTTCACTCTAAACTACAAACTTCTTTTTACGGTAGTCTAGAATCATTTCGTGTTCAGTAAGCCAATCCATTCCCAAAATTATATCAAAGTCACCAAATAGCATTATCAACAGATCAATTGGGAAGGATATATTTTATATCTCTAATAGACATCGCCTACACACCCGATCAATTAACACAGACTATCCCAAAGGACTTGACACAACCATTGATAATCTAGACATCTCAGATTTTAAACTTCTTGATTTAACTAACTCAGCATTAGCATATGAGTATAAAGATCTCGGGTCTATCAAAGCATAAACAGGTTCTGAGTACAATAAAAAGATACATACCACAAAGTTAGTAGCATCACCATCCTCACATGTCCACACAACATAAGCTCGAGCTGGCGCTCTGGCCTCTGGCTGATAAGTAATAGCATCGCTCCCTTTTCTAGCACCACATTTGTCAATGAACCACTAGGACTTATTCCACGACCCCTAGATATAGGTACAGACCTCTAAAAAGTAATAGGCAGCATTCTCATTCCTCGAAAACTATCCAGCAAAATTCTCCATAGATCCACAGCAAAATAAGCTCGAGTTAGCTTCCAACATTCACCACGATGCTTTTTCCCATAGTGCTCACAATTTGGAATATCAGTATCCCTGAACGGACCTCGCACACTACTCGTAGACACAGTCAGTTGTTGATCACAGTTTCTATCAAATCAGTCAGACTTAAAGGTTGATTTCCAGCCACCGAGAAATTCTTTAGTTCGTTTAGGTTATGGATGCGAGCTAGCAGCTCCAAACCACTTTCCAGCAGTGCGAGTAACCTCAGCCTTTTTATCAAGTCCTAAGGCTTGTTCTACCATCTTTGCTCGTTCAACTAGATTGACAAACTCTGTAATTCGATGCGATACCAATTGTACCCGTAGTTCATCACGTAGTCCACGCATAAATCATTTACAACTTTCAATTTTGGTTGGCACAAATTCAACAGCATACTTATTGAGTCGTAAAAACTCTCATCCATAATCAGCCACTGACATCCCATTCTATTTTAACATAAAAAAAAACTATTGCCTTCTATCTTCGAGATACAGTTCTCCGACGTATTTTTTTTGGAAAAAAATCTCAATTGGCCTGTTCGGTAGGTACGTGGTGTATCAATGACTGCCACCAGGTATAAGCTTCTTCTTACAGTAGAAAAACAAGACAAATTACGCTTTCACGCGGGTTGAATTCAAGTTGTTGTAAGACACATTTAGTGGATTCAATCCAAACTTCTTCTGCTGAGGGGTCTACCCCTTTCAATCCCAAAAATTTAGCCGCACCATATCTCCGTAATTCCTTTATTGGAGCCCGTCGAGTAGTAGGTGCAGGTACTGTAGTAGAAGTAGTTTCTACAACACGTTAAAGAGCATCAACGATAGCTCGAAATAATTGTGAACACCTACTCCTTCATCATTACCTCACTCAACATTGGGTTGTTGAGCACCAACTGGATTAGCACTCGGTGTCACCGATTCAATTCCATCTAATTCATTAGAAACATCATCACCAGTATACATCTCTTGATCACATGTTCAAGTACATATCAATGGTATCTCATATATATATAACATTTGGTAATTCTGTAATATCCCTAAATTGGGTATAGTAGTT
>JABEZY010266143.1:0-14269 GCA_013467495.1 Gossypium gossypioides
TCTTAATGATTAATATGATCACTGTCAACAAATGACTGTGATAAATTGCTTGTTCAAGAACAAGCAACCCATGGCCACGTTCCATATTTATCAATGCACACAATGTCAATAAGGGGATATCATTAACTATATAATTGTCCTATGCATTGCACTATTGCTAGTAAAGCCATGCCATACACAAGTCATGTACCCAACATACCAGCTATGGGTTCGATCATATTTAGAGCATAAGCCTCCACTTATATCAAAGCACATGAGTTGCACACGCATGGTTAGTGACTAACTCAGGATTTAGTTAAATCACACCATGAACATCACAAGTGAATTAATTCACAAACGGATTCGGAATTAATTCATCTTCGGTCCAATCCAGTGTGTCATTCTACCAATGAATACATCTATGTCTCTACCCGTGGAGTCAACTGCTCCGATACCCAAGACTAGTCATTTTCCCAATTAGAATTGTAGACGACATAATAATCCTTCTTAGTATTTGAATCAAATGTTCACTTTGATTCTTTTACGGGATTATGGACTTATTTAGATTATCTACTGAAGTTAGTTGTCTCTCTCGCAATGTAAAACTTATCTTCAGTTTGAACTTAGAAAATCAATGAGCTAATATTTGCTTGTCACAATTTCGCTATGCATGCAAAATATAAAAGATAGAAATACAAAATAAATAATAGTGAAATGTGAAATTAATTTTATTTTTTTATTCATCGTTCAAATAAATAGAAAATAGTTACATGTTTACTAAAATATCAGCACATGTCCTAACACGTTCCACATGCCCATGGGTGGCACATGACGGTGTGCTGAACCGTGTGCACCAAAGGAACCTTTGAATGCAAGTTATAAAACCCTATGCTCACTTATGCCATAGGCAAGTATTATACCATTACTAAAACCTGTTCAAATGCACCAAAAAGTACAATTTTTAACACCATCCTAAGTGCCTAACCAATATGCCAGAATTGACTCCTAAATTCAATAATTCATAATAAAACCATTCATCGTCAATCATAGCATAACATTCATACTTAAACTTCCCCCACATGCCACTTATAATTGGGCTAAAATGTTTAAAAAATATACCAAAGGAATGGTGGATAGTGTGATCTCTGAACATGATCCAATCGACAACACGATTTTGACAATCTACAAAGAAGGAAACAAATAATGGTAAGCTTACTTGAAGCTTAGTAAGTTCGTACAAAAATAACTCAACTTACTCGATTAATATATATATATAGCTCAAGTTTGAAACACAAAAATAAACATGATAACCTTTGGCTCCTTACACAAATCATACCATCATCAAATGGTTAGTCAACTTCCATATGATAAACATAACACATAATCCATTATATATATACATATAGAAACATGATTAGCATCCTTGTATAATAAATCATTTAAGCTATTAAAATTCTTGATATGCATTATCGCCCGAAGAACTATAGTAAATTAACTTTGGATACTCGAGATATGATTGCTCATACGAACTGTGGTGAGTCCGCAATGTATGCAGGATCTCAACCATTGGTAAAATAACCAACACTAGTACATAATACCTGCTGAATAATATGGCACAATGCCAACACCGATACATAGTACCTGTTGAATAATATGGCACAAAGCCAACACCAGTACATAGTACCTGCTAAATACTATGGCATAAATCCAACACCAATACATAGTATTTGTTGAAAAATATGGCGCAAAGCCAACACTGGTACATAGTACCTGCTGAATTTAAACCCTAATGACATGTCATATGTATCTTAGTTATTCACTAAGTTCACATGGGCCTTAAATCGATTCCCACATTCTTTCCATCAATTTAACATTGTCTCATATATCACCATGGTCCAATTAAAATTCCATATCATCTCTCTATTCATTCAAAACACATAAATATCATACTTTGTAATTGAGTCCTTCAATTTTTGATCAAATGCTTATTTCAAAGCAATCACACAAACACAAATATATAATATACAAACATAAACAAGTATTAATCAAAATGAAACTCATACGAACGTACCTAATTTGAGACAACAATAAACACGACACTAAATACTATATAACAATTTTTCCTTTTTCTGCATTTATCGATCGATTGATTCGTCTATTAACCTATACGATAATTCATTCCAAATTATAATTTCTAAATACCTTATAACATCTTATTTAATGCATATGAGCTCCAATTATCATTTTTCACAATTTTCCTAAAGTTTTCCACTTTATTCAATGTAGTCCCTAAAACCGTAACAAACATATTTTTCATATTAAGCCATAAACTTTAAAACTAAAATCATTCTCACCCTTTTATAGCTATCAAACATATAAAATTATAAGAATTTCATACCAAATTCAACATATTATAATTTTAGTCCCTAAACTCAAAACTAACCAAATTCACTTTACAAAATAGTCCTATTTCATAACAAAGCATCAAACCCAACCATTAACAACCCAAAAAGCTTTAACAACAACAATGCTAACTTTTCAAAACTTAGACAATATTACGAAATAGCCCATGTGCTAGCTAGATTAAGGTACAACGATCTCAAAACATAAAATTTACGAAAAAATGCTTTGAATTCACTTACAGGCAAAGACTTAAGCTTGGCCGAACTTCCTAAGTCCAAAAATGGTGATTTCGGGTGGAAAGAACAAGAAAAGAAGATGACTTAAAATGTTATGTTTTTTACTTCTATTATTATTACTTCGAACATTATTTTTTTCGTATAGTTTAATCAAAAACCACCTAATGACCTTCCATTATTACCACTATGGCATAATTGCCAATTAAACCCATCCAATTATGCTTTTAAACTCATTTAGCACAGATAAATCAATAGTGATTAACTTTTTTAGTTTTTATGATTTACTCCATTTTCCTTAATTAACTATTCAAACGTCAAAATTATCAAACCAAACTTCAATATAACACTCTAATGACCTTGTAAATATTAAATTAATCATATTCAAGGACTCACTTATCTGAATTATGGTCTTGAAACCACTGTTTCTGACACCACTGAAAACGGGCTATTACAACTCATTCTCTAAAGGAATTTTCATCCTCAAACATATTACCAGAGAAAAATTTCGGATATTGCAATTTCATAGTTTCCTCCTATTTCCTCCTATTTCGACATGGCTTCCTCAATACTGTGACACTGGCAAAGAAATTTTACTAATGCTATTAGTTATTTATTAACTCGTAACTTCCCGAGCCAGAATTTTCATCGGTTTCTCGTTGTACGTCATATCAAGTTGTAATTATATTTCAACCGGAGAAATCACATGGGAAGGATCATATTTGTACCGTTGCAACATCAATAGATGAAAGAAATTATGAATCTTTTCAAGTTCTAACTGCAAAGCCAAACGATATGCTACCGACCCTATCCTCTCAAGAACCTCTTACAGACCAATGAACCTTGGACTGAGTTTTCCTTTTCGGCCAAAATGGAGAATTTTCTTCCAAGATGATACTTTCAAGAATACCTTATCACAACTTGAAATTTAATATCTTTTCTTTATAAGTCAGCAAATGATTTCTGACGATCTGATGCAGCCCTCAAATAGTCTCGAATTATACAAACTTTGTCTTCAGTTTCTCTGATCAATTGTTTTCTTATTAACTTTCTTTCGTTCAGTTTTGACCAGTACAACGAAGTTCTTCATTTTTGTCCGTATAAATATTCAAACAGTGCCATTTTAACATTGGACTGATAGCTATTATCATAGGCAATCTTGGCCAACAGTATATATTTCTCCTAGCTACCTTCAAATTTGAGAATACAACATCGTAACATATCCTCCAAGATCTAAATTACTCACTTTGACTGTCTGTCTGTCTGTAGGTGAAAACTTGCATTGAAATTAAGTTTAGTACCCAAAGCCTCATGCAGTTTATACCAAAACCTAGAGGTAAATGTTAGATCTCGATCAGAAATAATGGATAGTGACACATCGTGCAATTTGACAATCTTGAAAATGTACAACTTAACTAGTTTCTCGAGTGAATAATCTATCTTGACAGGAATAAAATGTGTTGATTGTGTTAATATGTCTACAATTACCCAAACAAAATCTTTTTTTTCTGTGTTAAAGATATACCCGATACAAAATCCATTGTAACTCATTCCTATTTCCACTCAGAAATCAGAATAGGTTATAGCAACCCTAACAGAACCTGGTGTTCAGCTTTCACTTGTTGACACACTAAACATTTCAATACAAACTCAGAGATCTTACATTTCATTTCTGGCCACCAAAACATCTATTTTAGATCACAATACATTTTATTACTACTTGGATGCATCGAATAAGCACATGTAACACCCATATTTGACCTACTCTTCAAATCTGGGTCCCAGATGCTACAAATATTGAATAATTGACTAACATTATTTAATTTTTTTCAACAAATTAACCATACGCAATAGTTTATTTTAGCACATGCATATTTTAAAATTACTGCTTAACAACTTCGTTTACAATTTTGATTGTAAAACTTGAATAATTTATGGCTAGGCTAAAACCCCAAGGCATAACCTCTAAAAGCACCCCTCTATAAGCATGTTACGATTGCCAATCCATTTTTCTTTTATGTTGGCAAAGTCAGGCTTAGTCCTCTACTTGATTTCCAATTGAAATATTATCCTGCAATTAAGCAGACCATTTATAAGCTCAATTGAACTTAGTGAGATTCTAAATAACATATATATAAATCAAAATTCAAAGCTAAGGGATTGAAGGTTTAAAAGAATTTTCCATTCCCTGGTTAACCCTGGTATTTAGCATATTATATTGATAAGGCATTTACCTTCGCTTTTTTTCCCTGCAGCCTACATCTGAATAACTTCTCTTCTATCTGTAGTATACACCAATTTTCTTTAGAGTAGAGATTCTCTAGGAACACGGACCTGGATGCATCTCAACTAAATTTCTTTCCTCCACAACCATGAAAGGGAGACCCAATGTTGATTATTGCTTGTCAGACCTTTATTTCCTTGGGTTTCAATTTCTTATCATCTCTATTTCGTAGTAGATTGTTCGCTCCAGGTTAATCCTTGACAGACTCCTTCCTTTTCCAACCCAAACAACTTAGCCCAGTATAACCTCGATGGGCATAACCATCCTTAATTTCCCGTATGTCTACGGACCCTTAAGTCCTGGTCCTAGGATGAATACATCCTCTTGCTCAATCTGGCTTGGAATCCATTCAACTCGGTGATCTTTGCCAACCTCCATCACCGAGCCAAGAATTTACACCTTATAAAATCTCGAGTTCACCTTACCAATTGAGTCATCATGATTCCATAACTGGGTTATTGTCTTTCACTTTTTCTTCCCACGCTAATTGTCCTCATGGATGTTATCTCGCCTTTTGTCTTGGCGAATTTCCCCTGTTTACTGTCCTAACAGACTATCCCATTTTTATTATCCTGGTCGACTATCCTATTTTATTATCCTGATAAACTATCTCGTGTTTACTGTCCCAAAAAACAATCTATGATGTCATGGCGTCTTTTAGCTATGGTCATACACGTCATAATCTCATGTTTATTGTCTTGACAGACTATCAAAGGATATCATAGCGTCTTTCAACAATTGTCTTACTTACTTCTATCATGATGCCATAACATCTTTCAACTAAGGTCTTACTCGTTATGATGCCATAAGATCTTTTAGCTATGGTTTTACTCATTTATGATGCCACAAAATCTTTCAGGTATGGTTTTACTCATTTATGATGCCATAACATCTTTCAGCTATGGTCTTACTCATATTTGGCGTATAGGCTCTGATCAGACCCATGGCCAAGCCATGATCTTTCTATTTACTTCTCTCGTTGCATTCCGCCCATTCCTCTATTTCACCATTCTTAACATTGATACTCGAACACCGCAATGTCCCCTCCGTAAGGCCTAAAGCTCCGTGCATCATGGTTTGTACTCAATAATACTGTATGGTGGTATCTAATAAGATCACTCATTTACCCAATCCTAACTTAATCTAACCCTTCGATTTTTCCCACTATCTAAATCATACAATACACGCATTTCACTTACATACCAACATAGAGTGCGCTATCTATTAAAACATGTAATCATGACTATTTCATGCACATAGTACTATCTTTAGACAGATACTCATATACCATGCAAATTCTAACCATTCATAGCATACGAAATCAATAGAGATCATTCATCATTTAAAAAATGGAGTACAGAAACTCACCTCACTTCCTTATCCTTAACAACTTTCTAGGTAATTCTTCCCTTTCCTTTTCTTTAGTTCCACCTTGAATTATTATGTTCGAGTTTGCACTGTCATCTAATGAATGGGCTAGGGGTTCCCATATTCAGAATTAGAGGGATTCTCCAAGAAATTTTATCGTTAGGAATAATGGTAGTTCCTATCTCTCGAGAACTAGTACTTCTTCAAGATGCCTCTGTATAGGTGTTCCATCACTCCATTAGAAATGATAAACTATTTGGCAACCCGTGGTATTCGTTTTCCCAACATTACGTATCAATTTGATATCATGAAAGGGGAGAGGCACTTAAGCGATTTCAACGAGGGCTTCATCCTAGCCCTTTATATGTTGAAAGTTGGTTTCCATCTCCCCTTACATCCCTTTTTTATTGGTATGCTCAAAGAGTATGTGATTGCACCAGGGCAATTGCCTAGTTTATCCTGGTGGACCTTGATGGTGTATTTCCTACACTATAGCAGCCATAGTGAGACACCTCTTCTTAGCATATCCCAACGCTTTTATTGATTAAAGGTTTTGACCTAAATACCTTCAACTGGTATGGTTTACTTTAGCATTCGCCAGGGTCATGAAACTTTTCTTAAAGATTGGGCTCTAGAACTTCATCTAGACTGTAGTAAATTTATTTTGGTAAAAAACAGACTCCCTAATGGTTTTGACTTTCCCATAAAATGGTCTTTTCCCACCGAATCTACTTGCCGCCAATCTCACCCTTTAGACACGAAGATCGCTGTAGCGCAAATTGGTAGATTGAGTCCAAGGTTGATTCTGTAGCGCAAATTAGGAACGTCTTTCACTATTTCTGGGAGGGAAGGAGCCCAAATAGTTTTTACACACCACGGTCGCTATCTCGGTTTAGACCTTGGCATTGTTCAGTCCGTCGAAGAGATGTGGTCGTTTAGTGCTGACAGCGAGTTATCTCAGGCTCTTTTGGGAAGACGAAGGGATGCCTTTGATTTTTTCTATACTATGTGCAATATTCCACCTTGCCACTAGCTTACCTCATATTAGAGGTTTAGGGGTAAGTCTTCAAGTAGGGCCTTAATTAAAAACGCTACTGACCCTATTACTCCCCTTGCAAGTCCTACTTATTTCTCACCCATAATACCCTTGTTCCAACCAAGAGTCATTGATATTGAGGCCATGTTCGAAATTGTACAAAAAATAATAGATGTGGTTGCTTCAAGTGCACGAGCTGGTAATAGTAGCCGCAAAAGGTCGAGAGTTGAAATGGGGTCCTCTAGTTCCACGAAGAGTAGTGGTATCAGGTTGCCTCCCCACCAACCTTGGAAGAAGCTGGTCTTCCCAGAGGGTGAATCCCTTGCTCCTCCATCAGTACCCATTACATCATTCCCATAATCTATTTCTCCAGTACGTTCTTTGTCCCTACCTCTGGTTCTTCTCAAACCTCAGGTTGAGTCCACCAATGTCACAGACCCACCTACTAACACTTATGTTCCTTGCACTTCCCTTATTGGTGCCATCATTTATACTCCCCCTTTGGGGGTAGTCCAAACCTTTTTCCCTTAGCAAAATCATCTCCACACAGGCAGTATCCTTTTTCTCTTTTTCTTGTCCAACAATGTCAAGATTAAGAGTTGTCCCCAAAATTGAAGGAGTTAGCCTACCCTTCTTCCTCTTCTTCTAGAGTCCATAAGCCCACTCTTAGCAAGTTCGTGGGTTCCTATTTCATGCTATCGAAAGAGAATGCCCTCACAAACTAGGCTCTCCTACAAGCTTGTGTTGAAATTGAGGCTAAACAAGTCGAGTCAGAAAGGGCCCTTCTCTCTAGTAAGCAATCTCTTGCCTTGCTCCACCAGTCACATGAGGCTTCTGTCGAGTAGATCACTGAGCTTACTAAATCCACCTTCATCTGGGAAACCATGTACTAATCCTTAGGCACAAGAGCAAGGGAGCTGGAGGAAAGGGTTTGCCAATTGGAGACCCGTGAGCAACAATATCTTGCCAATATAGAGGGTATCCAGAAGAAAAATGGGGAGGCATTAGCAAAATCTAAGGAGAATACCCAACAAGGCATTCAAGATTTTCTGCCTGGGCTAAGGTCTAACTTGGTACTGCACGCACAGGTCGCCGCAGGTCCCTTTGACCTAAGTCAAGTAAACTTCGATTACCTTCACCAATTTACAAACACTGACATCAGCTTTAACATTTATAACTCTTCAAGAGTAAGCTGGGAAGAATTTCGAAAGGAATGTAGGGAGTTTCAGAAACTCTTTTACAACCAAAACATGAATGTATCCGACCTTGATTCTTCAGGAGAGTCTATTCTAGGGGAAAATTAAAATGCTCACATGTTTTGTAATCATTTCCTTAAATTATCAATGGAAATTTATTTATTTTACTTTTTCTCCTTATCACTCATGCTTTGTCTCCCGTTTCTTTTCCTCAACCTTGATACACTAAATATTGGTCTTCATAATTCGTGCAACTACATCCATTTCTTTATTATTCGTTAGTCCCATCCAATGACACAATGGACATAAAAAACTTACCGTAACATGCTTATAGAGCTATATATCGCCTTCCTAAGTCTAGAGGATCGACTGAGCCAAAGCTTTAATACCACAAAAATTTGTAACACCCATACTCGACCCGCTCTCCAAGTCTAGGTCCCTGATGTTACAAATTTTGAATAATTGACTAACATTATTTATGTTGGCAAAGTCAAGCTCAGTCCTCTGTTCGATTTTTGATAGCAACCTTATCTTGTAATTAGGCAGACCATTTATAAGCTTAATTGAATTTAGTGAGATTCTCTATAACGGGTATATATATCAAAATTCAAAGCTAAGGGATTGAAGGTTTAAAGGAATTTTCCACTCCTTAGTCAACCTTGGTGATTTTTCACAAATTGATGTGGCAAATTAGGCTTTCTCCTCATACCTGAAGAGTTTTTTCTCGAGCAAAATAATGTTTTTTGCATAGTTTTTCATAATTTTTAGATTTTAAGTTAATAAGTGAAAATATATCATTTTTGCTCATTTTTTAGACCCAAATTGGCCAATCGTGCAATGGGGAGCCTAACAAGTTGATTGAATGTTGTAAGGAGTCGACGGTGACCTGAACGTGAAAAAAACATCACCTAGAAAAAGGGTATCACGATATCGAAGATGGAAGTCGTGATACCTTTGACAATGCTAAAATAATGAGAATAGAGAGAACCTATAGTGGTATCACAATACCAAGGATGGGTATCGCTATACTAAGATCCAAAAGGTCCCAAATTTCAATACTGAATTGGGTATCGTGATATCCAAGCCTGACGTAACAGAAAATAACTGTAGAGGTAGTTTTTTCGCTATTGTTTTCCATCATCTTTTTCCTTAGTTTTAGGTTAGGGTTAGGGTTTCTTTCATTTTCTTTTTCTTGTCATTTTTAGTTTAGGTTTTCTCTTTTCTTTCTAGGTTAGATTTTAGTTTTGTTATTTACTTTTTTCCTTATTGTTAAATATTTTGTAAAAAAGAATGGACAAACTCTTAGGCTTCAATGGAACTTCATCAATTGAATGAGCATTTTCTTAAACCCTTTGCTTTTATTTTATGCTAACAATATGTTTGATAAAATGTTTGTTTGGGATTTGACTTTGAATATTTACTAAATTGATTGGATGGTTGATTGTTTGGTTGTTTGTTAGCTTAAGTTTATATCTATTCTTGATTGATTGGTTGTTTTATTATATTGAAATGCTTAATATGCTAGAATTGACACATCTAGTGGAAAACCTAGATAAATGAGACTGAAAGGAGAGTTTATCCTTAGATAGTTCAAAATGATTGTGCTGAGTAGTGAGACCGGGAGGTAATTTATAAGCCTAGGTGAAACTAGGAGGTAATCTTAGGTGGTATCTTTTAGTCTAGGATTAGACCGGGAGGAGATTCCTAACTAAAAGTTGAAAGGAATATAATTGGTATAGGTTCATTCGTTTAAATAGCACTCAACTAATCAATCGAACATCGTTTAATCATTTACATTATCTAAAACATTATGAAGAAAGTTTAGCTTAGTTAGTTTAATTAATAGTTCAATTTTAGTTTATAGACAATTTTATTTGGACTTGCACTAATAATTTCTGACTCAATTAGATTAGTAATTCATTAACTTGTAATTAACTTGTTAAACACATTTACCCACTTGGAAATCATTTGGGTTTGACCCCTTGCAATACTTCGTGTTCCATCGGAACTATAAATATTACAACTGACACGGTTTACTTGCTAAACCCCCTCTTTAAATTGTTTTATAAAATCGTTTGTTTTACGTGCATAAGGACACTCGGTCACCTGACATTTAGCAGGTTATATTGATGAGGCCTTTGCCTTTGCTTTTTTTTTCCCTTCAGCCCATAATTGACTAACTTCTCCTCCATTTGTAGTATAAACCAATTTTCTTCAAAGTAGAGATTCTCTAGGTCCACGGACCTAGATGCATCTCAACTAAATTTCTTTCCCCCACAACCATGAATGGGAAACCCGATATCGGTCATTGCTTGTCAAACCTTTATTTCCTCGAGTTCAATTTCTTATCCTCCCTATTTCCTGGTGGACTATTCGCTCCAGGTTAGTCCTTGACAGACTCCTTCCTTTGCCAACATGTATGGCTTAGCCCCGTATAACCTCGACGGACATAACCGCCCTTAACTTTTCCCTATCTCTGTGGACCCTTAAGTACCAATCCTAGGATGAATACATCCTCTTGTTCAATCTGCATTAGAATGCAGTGGATTCTATTACATGTATTTCACTTATATACCAACATAGAGTGTGTTATCTATTAAAACATGTAATCGTGACTATTTCATGCACATTGAACTATCTTTGGGCGGGAACTCATATACCATGCAAATACTAACCATTCATAGCATACGCAATCAACAGAGATCATTCATCATTTCAAAAATGGAGTATAGAAACTCACATCGCTTCCTTATCCTTAACAACTTAGCTTGCCTGAATTCCAAAGCCTTCTTCATCCTAGCATCAGTTCCTAATCTTCCTACTTCTAGACTCAAATCCGCACGATGGCTGCAACATATAGAGCTCCCTTCAGCTACGTCCTTCTTTTTCAGGGTGACTGAAGAAAATGATGCTTAGAAAGAAAGATTTGGGAAACAGAATTGAGAAGCACTCCGATCCCACGCACATCTATATATATATACCATTGGCACATTCTCCACAGACCTTTTTCGCCATTCAATCCTAATTATTATGTTTCCCACTATGGAACTAGTCGATTCCAATCTAACTAAATTAGGATTGGAATTTAATCATCCCCCAACCAACCATTCAAGTTTTCTAAATATCTTATTTTAGTCCTCAAATTCCCTTTTCCATCCAATTGGCTCCAGGTCTTTTCTTTAAATTCGAGTCCTCAAGGGGACTGGGTGTGACAGCACTACTATGACCTTCGTTTAGAATATTCTGTTTCAACTCTGAATCAATAGGTACACATAATTTGTTACAAAAATATAAGCTACTATCCATACCAATACTGAAATCGGTTGCCTAACCATCCTTAGCTAATTTTTGTTTAGCCAACAAATTCGGATCATCATTTTGTAACTCCCGAATTTTCTAAAAGAACAAGGGTTTAGCCCTCAACTCGGCTAGTAAAGATCGGTCACGCTCTAAGTTCAACTAGACATTCATCGACCTTAATGAAAAAATTGATTTTTGGCTCAAGGCATCGACAAAAACATTAGCTTTACCCAGAAGATAATCTATTACCAGATCATAGTCATTCAACAATTCAAGTTACCTCCGTTTCCGCAAATTTAGCTATTTCCGAGCCATTAAATACTTTAGACTTTTATGATCAGTATAAATGTGACATTTCTTACTATACAGATAGTGTCGCAAATCTTTAAAGTGAATATAACCGCAACCAATTCTAAATCATGTGTCGGGTAATTTCTCTCGTGTGGTTTAAGTTGTCAAGAAGCGTAAGTTATAAATCTTTCGCCCTGCATCGGAACAAAATCCAAACCATTCAATGAAGTATCATTGTAAACAACAAATTCTTTCTAGAGTCAGGCTAAGTTAACATTGGTGCCTTTTCAACATGGTTTTCAACTATTCAAAGCTTTGATGACATTTTTTTGACCATACAAAGTTGACATCTTGCAGTAATAGTTTCGTCATCAGTGATGCTATTATCGAAAAGTTCTGAACAAAACGTTGATAATATCCAACTAAACCCAGAAATTTGCATGCCTCAGAAATGTTTCTTGGACGCTTCCAATTCAGAATAGCATAATCCTTACTCAAATCAACTCGTATGCCTTCCACTGAAATCACATGTCCAATAAATCCAACTTCAATGAGCCAAAACTCGCATTTACTAAACTTTGCGTACAGTTGGTTTTCACATAAAGTCTGCAATACAATTTTCAAATGTTGAGCATGTTCAGACTCGTTTCTGGAATAGATCAGAATATCATCAATGAATACAACTACGAATCTGCCAAAATGTGGCTAAAAAACTCGGTTCATTAAGTCCATAAATGTTGCATGAGCATTAGTCAATCTAAAAGGCATTACTAAAAACTCGTAATGTCCATAACATATTCTGAATGTAGTTTTTGACACGTTAACATCTTTAACTCACAACTGATAATAGCCAAATTGGAGGTCTATTTTCTAAAATAGGGTGGCTCTTTTCAACTGATCAGATAAATCATCTATAAGAGGAAACATATATTTATATTTTATAGTGACTTTGTTCAATTATCGGTAGTCAAAACACAGCCTCATCGTCCCATCTTTCTTTTTCATGAATAATACTGGCGTGCCCCAAGGTGACACACTCGGCCATGTAAAAGCTCTATTAATTAATTCTCACAACCATGCTTTTAATTCTTTTAATTCAGTTGGAGCCATTCTGTGCGGAGCGATTAAGATCGGAGCAGTTCCAAGTACTAACTCTATAGCAAATTCAACTTCCCATTCTGGCGGCAATCCAGGTAACTCTTCAAGAAATACATCAATAAAATCACAAACCATTTGTACTTGATCAAATTTCATTTCTGATACCCTAGAATCCAGAATATAAGCTAAAAATGCTTCACAGCTTTTTCTGATCAGTTTCTTTGCAGACATTGTCGTTATCACTTTCGCAACACAATCGAATCTATCAGATTCAATAGTAATCAGCTCACCACTCTGACATCTCAAAGCAGTTGGTTTCTATCTGCAATCCACTACTACATCATGCAACGTCAATTAGTCCATTCCCAGAATAACATTGAATTCGTTAAAAGGCAATAACATCAAATCAATAAGAAAGTCATAGCTCTGAACTTTCAGTGGACAATGTCTACATATCAAATCAACTATGATGCTTTGACCTAATGCGTTTGTTACTTTGACAACATACTCAGTTGATTCTACTGGTAATTCATTTAATGCATATGACCACTAGTTATCATTTTTCACAATTTCCCTAAAGTTTTACACTTTATTCAATGTAGTCCCTAAAATCGTAACAAACATATTTTTCATATTAATCCATAAACTTTAAAACTAGACTCATTCTCATCCCTTTATAGCTCTCAAGCATCTAAAATTATAATAATTTCATGCCAAATTCAACATATTATTATTTTAGTCCCTAAACTCAAAACTAACCAAATTACTTTACAAAATAGTCATATTTTATAACAAAGCTTAAAACCCAACCATTAACAACCCAAAAAGCTTTAACAACAACAATGGTAACTTTTCAAAACTTATACAGTATTATGAAATAATACATGGGCCAGCTAGATTAAGCTACATCGACCTTGAAAACATAAAATTTACAAAAAACAAGCTTCAATTCACTTACATGCAAAAACTTAAACTTGACCGAACTTTCTAAGTCCAACAATGGTAGTTTCGGGTGGAAAGAACAAGAAATGAAGAAGATGACTTAAAATTTTATGTTTTTTACTTTTATTATTATTACTTT
>JABEZY010266627.1:0-11264 GCA_013467495.1 Gossypium gossypioides
TTAACCCTAATCATTGCTATATAAAAATTATATTTTTTAATAAAAAAAAAATTTTATTAGTTTCGACACCAATTCTAATTGAGCATAACATTTATAAACCTAGATAAGACTAAATTTGCAAACGCCACAACATAAACTTTAGCAAATGCCAACCTCTGTTTAAAAATAATAACCCCATCCATGTATCAAGGTGTGCCACAAACACGTGCAATGTAACTCAATCCATTCGTAATAAACAGTTCTAGAGGAACCTGCTTGAGATGAATCCATACAGGGAACATTTTCCAAATCAAAATCCAATCATTTCATATTAGTTTCCCATTCTCACAAAATAACAGGCTTATTCTGAATATGCCAGGGACCATGCTCCAAAACTAGTTCCCGGCTTCAGCATTAGAAAATTTGAACAATAAAAGATTATCCCCGTCAAGACTCACACCAACATTTGGAGGCCTTCTAAGAAATTGCCTTAAAGAGGACTGTCAAACTCGAATCCCTTCCTCAGGTACCCCAGTTGGAGGTTTAACCATTGATTGATCTCCCTGGTGGAAAAAATTCAAGGAATTGATCCGACATGACCCCAAAAAGACCTCTCCAATGTGTCAAGTTTGTTTGAACAGATTGTTCCATGTTCTTAGAATTACCAAACAACAATCAATGTAAGAAATCAACAAGAAAGAAAAATTTAAAGAAACAACGGAGAAATTTAAAGACCTCTCCAATCTGTCAAATTTGTTGGAACAGATTCTTTTTTCTTGTTCAAGATTTTGGCAAAATTTCTTCGTTGCCAAGAAAGGCTCTATTAGAGCTACTAGTTGAGTTTGTCAAAATTTTATTCTTAAAGGGTTGAATTGAACACTCATTCTAACAAATCAAAATTAATCTGAAAACCAAAGATGCCATAAAGCAAATCCCAAAAACTCCATAAACACAAGCAGTGTTTGAAGCTTCAAAAAGCACAACAAATCAACCCCCCTCCCCCATCTCAACAACACACCACACCAAAAAATTCACTCATCAAGTCATTTGATCTTCAGAAAAAGACCATCTTGAACAAAATAATACACCAACGTTTAAGAGCATCCATCACCATCAAGCCAAGATCACACCTTCAATTGGTAAAAAATAAAAACTCAAGACCATCTAGTTAAGACTTATGACCAGAAAGCCACTTAAATGGAAGATTCAGTCCCCATCAAAAATAAAAGAAGGAAACCTTAAAAGTAACAATGGCAATCAATTTCAACTAAAACCAAAAGCAAATTTTATCATTGAACGACACAGTACATATAATAAAATGAAAATCACACTGACACAAACATTGCGAAATGGAAACACAACCCATCAACATTTATTGAATTAAACATGACATTTTGCTGCAGATTTCACTCAAGCTGGCTCATTTTTTTATCTTCATCTTCATGTTCTTCTCCAAAATGAAACTAGCTTCGGCCTTTTTTCTTCATGTATTCCTCAAACTCCTGTCAAACAATGATATATACAAATGAATAATGAGCTGCCAAAATCCATTTTAAACATATGTGAAAATAATCATAATAAATAAATATGTATGCATTTAACATTTTCTAAACAGGTTCACAAGCCAAGTCTTGTTAAGTCAAATCAACCTAAATTCATAAAATTTTATCGATCAATATTAATCGAGCTGCTTCAAAAGAATATTATTTATAGGTTAACAGTTTAATTATTTATTATTGATTTATTTTGAACCCATTTTATTAATTAAAATTTTTTTAAAAATAACAAGGAAAAGAAGAAGTAAAGACTTACAGGACTATAGATGGAAAGCTTGGCAGCTTTGGCATACCTCACGTATCTCATAAGATCCTCATAAGTGTAGAATTCTTGCTCAGTGGCTGGACATAAGTAGGTCTGCAATTTTCTCAATAATTGTTATTGTTAATTAATCCAAACAAACTGTTAAAATTAATTAATCCAATTTCTTTTATATTATTTAAATACAACTCACATACCGACACATATTATTAAACTATCGTACAGGCTATGGATGTGGCATCTTATAGATGAGATGAACACCATATCCAATGCTGAGTTCATTAATCCGAATTATTTGATGACTCAAATATACCATATTTTTCTGTCAGAACTATCAAATATTATACATATACTTATATTTTATACCATATTTTTCAATATATACCTTGACTTCAATACCATCTTTTCTGAACTTGGTATACAAAACCCAACCTTCAGGGATAGGACCAGGTGAGTCCTTGACAGGGATAGGACCAGGTGAGTCCTTGATGTCCTTCTTGTCTTTCTGGTCACCCATTTCCTGCAAAATTTCAAAACCCCAAAAATGAAACTCTCTGAATAAATCTTTTATCTGCACTGTGCATCTAAAAGATGTAACCAAAGGGGATTATATAGCAGTCTAGAAAAAGAGAAAAACATGGGTTAGAACACACGTGCACTGTGTTGTTTTGTCCAAGAAATAAGAATAGGGTTTGCAGGGAAGCGAGTATAATGTGATGTTTCTGTTTCTGTTTCCTTTGCTTGGCTGGTTTTTCTGGGTTCATGCAAGAAATGACAAAATTAAATGATAGCAGACCTTTGGAGTTTGGTAAGAAGAAAAGACAGCCGTTTATTACAAAATAAAATAACAGTCATTTTATCTTGAAAAAAGAGAAAAAGGAAAAAAAACAGCCGTTTCAATATTTGAGAGTTAATTACGTTGGCAACTTTAATGCTTCAAATTTTTTTCCTAATGTTTTCAAGTGGTATTTAAAAAAATTAAAATATAAATAAATAGGATATGTTGGAGGTTTTTAACACTATTTTTGAAATTAAAAATCATTAATCACCATCGATTAAGTTTTAATTTGATTGACATATGCATCGTTGTCAATGCAGGAAGACGTGGATTCGAATGCGCTAAAACGTATTATCCTCTTATTTATAAGTTGGGGGATGGGTTATAGATAAATTTAGGCATTGTGTCAAAAAGAACAAAAATTATTTCTAAGGGATGGCTAGTCCAAGATGCTAAAAAATAAAGTTTGATTTTGGAAAAACACCATCATTCTGGGAATGTACACGTGGTAGAAAAATTATGCCAATTTATTGAGATATGGTTTGCGATAAGAAATGAATCCTAATTTTAGGATGATTGACCTATTTAACCTAGTCCAATTAATGTCTTTTTCAAGAGCTAAAGGAAATGCATCTCACGTGCACCAATTAGTGGGAATGAGAGGATTATTGTCGGATCCCCAAGGACAAATGATCGATGCGATAGAAAAATTACACTAATCTATTGAGATATGGTTTGTGACAAGAAATGAATCCTAATTTTAGGATGATTGACCTATTTAACCCAGTCCATATAATGTCTTTTCCAAGAGCTAAAAGAAATGCATCTCATGTGCACCAATTAGTGGGAATGAGAGAATTAATGTCGGATCCCTAAGGACAAATGATCGATGCGATAGAAAAATTATGCCAATCTAGTGAGATATGGTTTGCGACAAGAAATGAATCCTAATTTTAGGATGACTGACATGTTTAACCCAGTCCATATAATGTCTTTTTCAAGAGCTAAAGGAAATGCATCTCACATGTACCAATTAGTGGGAATGACAGGATTATTGTCGGATCCCCAAGGACAAATGATCGATGCGGTAGAAAAATTACACCAATCTGTTGAGATATGGGTTGCGACAAGAAATGAATCCTAATTTTAGGATGACTGACATGTTTAACCCAGTCCATATAATGTCTTTTTCAAGATCTAAAGGAAATGCATCTCACGTGCACCAATTAGTGGGAATGACAAGATTATTGTCGGATCCCCAAGGACAAATGATCGATGCAGTAGAAAAATTATGCCAATCTATTGAGATATGGTTTGCAAAAAGAAATGAATCCTAATTTGACTCATGATTGACCTGTTTAACCCATCCATATAATGTCTTTTTCAAGAGCTAAAGGAAATACATCTCACATGCACCAATTAGTGGGAATGAGAGGATTAATGTCAATCCCCAAGGACAAATGATCGATTTACCCATTCAAAAAAAATTACGTGAAGGATTGTCTTTAGCAGAATATATCATTTCTGACTACAGAGCCTGAAAAAGGGTTGTGGATACCGCCATATGAACATCAGATACTAGATATCTTACGCGCGAACTTGTTGAAGTAGCTCAACACATTGTTGTATGTAGAACAGATTGTGGCACCACCCGAGGGACTTTTTCGAATCCTCACAAGAGGACTCTTTCGAAAAGAATTTTTATCCAAACATTAATTGGTCGTTTGTTAGAGAACGATATATATATGGGTCCGCGGTGCATTGTCATTTGAAATCAAGATATTGGGCTTGAGCTTGTCGATCGACTCAGAGCCTTTCAAACACAACAAATAACTATTCGAAATCTCTTTACTTGTAAGGGTACATCTTGGATTTGTTGATTATGTTATGGTTGAAACCCCACTCATGGTGACCTGGTTGAACTGGGAAAAGTTGTAGGTATTATTATGAGGCAATCCATTGGAGATCCGGGAACGTAACTAACATTAAAAACTTTTCATAACAGCGGAGTATTTATAGGGGGTACTACAGAACATGTATGAGCCCCTTTTAATGAAAAAATCAAATTCAATGAGAATTTGGTTCATGCTACACACACACGTCACAAGCATCCTGCTTTTTTATGTTATATGGACTTGTATGTAATTATTTAGAGCAAAGATATTATACATAAGTTGCCTATCCCACTAAATTTTTTTTTTAATCCAAAACGATCAATATGTAGAATCAGAACAAGTGATTGTTGAGATTTGCTCGGGAACATACATTTTAAATTTGAAAGAAAAGGTTCGAAAACATATTTATTCTAACTTAGAGTGGGAAATGCACTGGAGTACCGATGTGTACCATTAGCCCGAATTTACATATAGTAATGTCCATCTCTTACCAAAAACAAGCCATTTGTGGATATTATCAAGGGATTCGTACAAATTTAGTGTAGTTCCTTTTTTGTTCCATAATGATCAAGATCAAATAAACATTCATTATCTTTCTGTTGAATGAAGATATATTTCTAGATTCTCAATGAATAATGATCAAGCGAGAGACAACTTATTTAGTTCAGATTTTTCTGATAAAAAGAAGATGGGATTTACGATTATTCAGAATTGAATCGAATAATAGGTATTATGCATTGTGATTTCATACATTTTGTTATTCTCCATGAGAATGCTGATTTATTGGGAAAGAGACGAAGAAATAGATTTATTATTCTATTTAAATTTATTCAAGACCAAGAGAAAGAACTAATGTTGCATTCCCATTCTGGTATCTCGATGGAAATACCCATAAATGGTATTTTCGTAGAAAAACTATTCTTGCTTTTTTTTATGATCCTTAATATAGAAAAAAAGAGATCAAGAATTACTAAATATGAGACTCTAAGGGTGCATTCAATTGTCAAAAAGGAGGATGTGATTGAGTATCAAGGAGTAAAAAAAGGTTAAGCCAAAATACCAAATGAAAGTAGATTGATTTTTTTTTTCATTCCTAAGAAAATGCATATTTTATTTGAATCTTCTTCCATAATGGTACGGAACAATAGTATCATTGGAGTAGATACCCAAATCACTTTAAATACAAGAAGCCAAGTGGGTGGATTAATCCAAGTGGAGAGAAAAAAAAAAGATTGAACTGGAAATTTTTTGGGTAATATTTAGTTTCCTGAAGAAAGAGATAAGATATCTCGACACAGTGGCATCTTGATTCCACCAGGAAAAGGCAAAAAAAACTCTAAGGAATCAAAAAAATTGAAAAAATTGGATCTATGTCCAACTAATTAACCTACCAAGAAAAAGTATTTTGTTTTCGTTTGACCTGTAACTCCATATGAAATACCGGACGGTCTAAATTTGGAAACACTCTTCCCCCAAGATCCATTTCAGGAAAAAGATAATATGCAACTTCGAGCTGTCGATTATATCATTTATGGAAATGGCAAACCGAATTGAAAAATTTCTAACACAGTATTAAACTAGCTCGGACTTGTTTAGTGTTGAGTTGGGACCAAGACAATAAAAGTTCTTCCACTGAAGAGGTATGTGCTTCTTTTGTTGAAGTAAGGAAAAATGGTTTGATTCGAGATTTCCTAAGAATTGACTTAGTCAAATCTCATTTTTTATATTAGAAAAAGAAATGATTTGTCAAGTTTAGGATTAATTTCTCATAATAGGTCAAATCGTACCAATAAAAATCCGTTGAATTTCATTTATTTCAACACAATGATTCAACAATCCTTTAGCCAAAATCACGAAATTGTTCATACACTATTAAATAGAAATAAGGAATCCCAATCTTCGATAATTTTGTCATCATCTAATTGTTTTGGCAAGGGCCTATTCAACAATGTAAAATATCACAATGTAACAAAACAATCAATTAAAAAAGATCCTCTAATTCTAATTAAGAATTTATTGGTCCTTTAGGACGAGCCCCTAAAACTGTGAATTATTATTCATCATTTTACATTTTAATAACTCATAATCAAACTTTGATAGCGAAATATTTGGGGCTTGACAATTTAAAACAGGCTGTTCAAGTACTTAACTATTATTTAATAGTTGAAAATGACAAAATTTATAATTTCAATCCATGCTGTAACATCTTTTTGTATGCAGTCAATTTAAATTGGTATTTTCCTTATCATCATTATCATCATAATTATTGTGAAGAAACGTCCACAATAATTAGTCTTGGATAATTTATTTTTGAAAATGCAAGTATAACCAAAAGTGGACCACGCCTAAAATTGGGTCAAATTTTTATTTTTCAAGCTGATTCTATAATAATAAGATCGGCTAAGCCTTATATGGCGACTCTGGAGCAACTGTCCATGGGCATTATGGAGAAATCCTTTATGAAAGAGATACATTAGTTACATTTATATATGAAAAATCGAGATCGGGTGATATAACGCAAGGCCTTCCAGAAGTGGAACAAGTCTTAGAAATGCGTTCGATTGATTCAAAATAGATAAACCTAAAAAAGAGAATTAAGGGCTAGAATGAATGTATAACAACAATTCTTGGAATTCCTTAGGATTCGTGATTGGTGCTAAGTTAACTATAATGCAAAGTTGGCTCTCTTTGGTTAATAAGATCCAAAAGGTTTATCGATCTCAAGGGGTACAGATCCATAATAGGCATATAAAAATTATTATACGTCAAATAACATCAAAAGTATTGGTTTTAGAAGATGGAATGTCTAATTTTTTTTATCCGAAGAATTGATTATATTATTGCGAGCAGAACAAACGGGGCATGATTTAGAGAAAGCGATTTGTTATCGAGCCATTTTATTGGGAATAATGAGAGCATCTCTAAACACTCAAAGTTTTTATCTTAAGCAAGTTTTCAAGAAACTATTTGAGTTTTAGCAAAAGTTGCTCTACTGGGTCATATTGATCGGTTGAAAGGCTTAAAAGAAAATGTTGTACTTAAGGGTATGATATCGGCCTATACCGAACTTAAAGGATTAGTGCTCCTACCACAACAACATAACAACATTCCTTTGGAAACAAAAAATAAATAAATTTATTCAGGGGAGAAATGAGAGATATTTTCTTCCAACATTGAGAATTATTCGACTCTTATATTTCAAACAGTTTACATGATATATTAGGCCGCTCTTTTATAGGCCTGTACAGAATTTCATGATTCTTAAAATAATTTGTTGTGGTCATTTGAGTTGTTTATTTGTTAATAGTGATAAAAAAGAATAATGAATAGAAAGCAATGGCTTGGCTCATGGATAAACGACCAATCCCTAGTAGAAAAGAGAGAGAGAGAGAGAGGAAGTGCAAAGAGAAATGGAAAGAAGATATTGGAACATAAATTTGGAAGAGATGTTGGAAGCATGAGTTCATTTTGGTCATGGTACTAGAAAATGGAATCCTAGAATGGCATCATATATCTCTGCAAAATGTAAAGATATTCATATTACAAATCAAACTAGAATTGCTCTTTTTTTATCAGAAGCTTGTGATTTAGTTTTTGATGTAGCAAGGGGAAACAATTATTAATTGTTGGTACAAAAAATAAAGTTGTTGATTCAGTTGTGCAGGCTGCAATAAGGGTTCGATGTCATTATGTTAATAAAAAAAGGCTTAATGGTATTTTAACAAATTGGCCCACTACAGAAACAAGGCTCCATAAGTTCAGGGACTTAAGAACAGAACAAAAGATGCGGGACTCAATCGTCTTCCAAAAAGAGATGCAACTATGTTGAAAGTACAATTATCTCACTTGGAAACATATCTAGGCAGGATTAAATATATGACAAGATTTCCTGATATTGTAATCATCGTTGATCATCAAGAAGGATATACGAATCTTTGAGAATGTATCACTCTGGGAATTCTAATAATTCGTTTAATCGATACAAATAGCGATCCCAATCTCGCAGATATTTTGATTCCAGCAAATGATAACGATATAGCTTCAATTTGATTAATTCTTAACAAATTAGTGGTCGTAATTTGTGAAGGTTGTTCTAGCTATATACGAAATCCTTGATTAATAATAAGATAAGTAAATTATTTTTTGGAACTACACAAATCTATGGAATCAATTACTACAGCCTGAATCGCACAAAAAAAAAACTATGAATATTGTGTGATTAGTTTCGTCGGTGTAAAAAAATATTGAATTTGAGTAGGCAAGAGAATATTGAATCAAAATAATTCGGTTTTTTAAAGTAAAGTTCTATCTATGTCAAAGGACGATATGAATGGTATATCATGTTCCATCAATGCACTAAACGAGTTATAGGATATCTCTAGTGTGGAAGGAGACTAACATTTTTATTGGCAATAGCAGGTTTCCAAGTCCATGCCCAAGTGCTTATTACTTTTTAAGTTGTAGTTGCTATCTTATTAGGTTCTGCCATTATCATTGTTCGGAATCCACTAACCATTCCAACCACCAGTCAAAATTTCTTCGAATATGTTCTTGAATTCATTCAAGACGTAAGCAAAACTCAGATTGGAGAATAATATAGTCCATGTGTTCCCTTTATTAGAACTATGTTTCTATTTATTATTGTTTCTAAATGGTCTAGTGCTTTGTTACCTTGGAAAATCATACAATTACCTCATGGAGAGTTGGCCCACCGCCACGAATGATATAAATACTACTGTTGCTTTAGCTTTACTCACATCAGTAACATATTTCTATACGGATCTTTCAAAAAAAGGATTGGGGTATTTCAGTAAATACATTCAAAACACTCCTATTATTTTACCTATTAACATTTTATAGGATTTCACAAAACCCTTATCACTTAGTTTTTGATGTTTTGGGAATATATTAGCTGATAAATTATTGGTTGTTATTCTTGTTTCTTTAGTAACTTCAATTGTCCTTATACTTGCCATGTTTCTTGGATTATTTCCAAGTGGGATTCAAGCTCTTATTTTTGCAACTTTAGATAATGCATTATTGTGGATCATTATTTCATGAAATCCAGTTGTTACACTTATCCATTATTATGGATAATGCTTCCAATCATGCCTAGCCAACTCATCATGTTTAGCCCTTAAGTAATTATTAGCAAGCTGCCACGTTACTAATTTTTCGAAGTTGTAGGCTAATATTTTCCAACTTATCATGACCACATTTATCTGACCTTGAAAAGTTGGGTTGGCGTCTAACACTCCCCCTTAAATCGAGCTTTTCATTCCAAGTTTTTCTTTGAATTTATTGAATGCATCCGTTTTCAAAGGTTTTTGTAAAAATATCTATCTATTAATCTTTCGTTCTATAGTAAACTAACTCCATATTTTTATTTCACTTGCTCTCAAATAAAATGATACTTTGTATCGATATGTTTGCTTCGATTATGAGACACTAGATTCTTTGTAAGAGATATTATAGACTTGTTGTCAACATAAATTATAATTGGACCTTCTTGTATAGTAGATCATTCACCCAAAATATTCTTCAACCGAATTACTTGACACATGCACGTAGCAACAGCCATGTATTCTACTTCACATGTTGAGAGGGCTACTATTTGTTGTCTTTTCGATGAACATGAAAATGTTGCTGAGCCAATCTGGAATAAATATCCAAATGTACTTTTGCACTCATCCAAGTCACTACAGTAACCGCTATCTGAATAACCAACCAATTTTGAACTTTGGGAATGTGTATAAAATAAATTGTGATCCATTGTACCTTTGAAATATCTCAAAATTCTTTTTGCTACAATCAGGTGATCTTGTTTTGGCTTCCCCATGTATCTACTAACTAATCCCACTACGTCCATGATGTCTAGCAATGTGATAGTTAAGTACCTTAAACTTCCAACGATGTTTTTAAAAAAGTCAGATTTACTGGCTCTCTAGTTGAATCAACACTTATTTTCATTCCTAGTTTTGCGGGTGTGGCTACTAGCTTGTAATGTTTCATTTTGAATTTACTTAAAATATGTTCTACATACTTCTTTTGAGACACAAATATTCTATCTTTCATTTGTTTCACTTCGGCTCCAAGAAAGTATGACATTTCACCAATATTTGTCATTTCAAATTCTTAAAGTCATTAAACATGCCTGGATTGTTTCCCGTTAAAATCATATCATTCACATATAAGCACACGATCATGATATCACAAACTCCATTTTTCTTCATATATAAGGCGTGCTTGTATGGACTTTTCACCAACTCCATGCTCTCGAGGCTTGATTTAGTCCATGTAAAATTTTCTTCAAGTGATAGACTTTGTCTTCCTATCATTGTTTGCTATATCTAGGTGGTTGTTCGATGTAAACTTCTTCTTTTAGGTAGTCATTAAGGAAAGTTGACTTCACATCCATCTGATAAATCTTCCATTTATTTTCTACTGCAATTGCCATGAGAAGCCTTATAGTGCCAATTCTAGCGACTGGAGCAAATACTTCATCGTAGTCCATTCCATGTCTTTTCTTGTAGCCTTTGGCAACTAGTCTTTCATTTTTTTCTTCACTTTTCCTTACTTGTTAGTCTTTTTTTTTGTACAATCATTTGACTTTAATTGGATTATGTCCTTCTAGCAGACTTGTTAACTCCCACGTGTCAAATTTTCTTTTTGTTGTACTTTTTTCACCCATTGCCTTCTATCATTGATTAAATGCTAAAGTAACATATTTTATGTAATTAAATTGGTTAATTTATGAGAATGCACCACTAATTTTGCCATATTTATTGAATTTT
>JABEZY010266714.1:0-17098 GCA_013467495.1 Gossypium gossypioides
CAATCTCATACATAATCATATCTCAATACTTTTCACATTCATTTGACAGGCTTAGCATGTCCTCAATAATTACATACTTTCAGTAAATGGAAACAGTGTTTCAATCCTTCAAATTACCATTGTGTTGGTATCAATCAATATCGTTCAATTTCACATACTTTACAGATTTTCGTTGTGCATAAATAGTACGTTTTTCGGTACACAATATAACAAATATCTCATGGTTTTAAATCATACATAAGCTTAATATCTCAACACATTATATCACTCAGTCAAACGTTCTCATATCTCATAACTCAAATATGCAATTTCAAACTCAATCAAACATCCATACTATCAAACTCGCAATTTTGCCTACATGTCAATCTTTTAAGGCTCGAAACATACCTGGTTCGGCCACTTACATAATCAATAATTTGGCTATTAAGACAATCCAATAAGCAAACTAATTTATCATTTTCAACATTTTCAAACAATTTTATGTGTTTAGGACCCACACCTTATTTCTCGCTTCCTCACAGCACACTAGCGAATCTTCTAATTTTCCTTAAAAATTCCTTAAACGAACGTAAACCAAAATTCAGTACAAATTCAATCAATTTACCATTAAACCAGCCCCCAAACACCCACTTATGAGTTAAAACCAATCCTTGAAAGTATAACTATTTTATGAATTCAAACTAGTTAGATTCCTTACACTATATCGATGAGCACCGTACATACAATTGTTCTCCGCCTTTATGGATGGTTTGGGGCATTTGGGTCAGCACTTAATTCAATAATATACTAGAAAATCAGTAGCTAATTAATGATTAAATTCCTTCATTTAATCAAATCATAACATTTACCCAACAACTATGTCGAAATAACAAACTAGTTACCCTTAATTGCACTTACGGCTTCACGATTTGTGGGATCCGAATGGTCAATTGATCAAGAACGTTTTTCCCTAATTGAATGGGTTTAAAAGCTAATTAGGAGAATTCGAGAACTCAAATTAATGCTGGAAAAATATAGGTGATAACCAAGAAACAAAACAGCCCCTTCTCTTGCCCATAGGTGCACGCACCACCACTCGTGGTGGCCAAAATTGGGGCTGAATTTTAAAATAGTTTAAGATTTCATTAAAATCTGGAAAAATTCCTTTGAAATAATTTAAAATCCACCAAATTCCAGATCTAAAAATTTAGGTTTTTAATGGACAATATTAATTATGAAATTGAGGAGAGAAGAGACCTTACACAAGCTAGTCGAGAGAAACGACAATGACACTTTCTTGGTAATGTTCGGGATCAGTCTTGGAGTTCAAGATTTTAGATTTGGGGCTGATAGTAATGAGGAAAAAATTAAAGAAATATGATGGATAATATGTTAAAAAATCTTGTGGCAAAAAGAAAAAGAAGAAAGAGATGGTAAAACTAGGTGTAGACGATGACAACAGTGTGAGAAAGAAAGAAAATTTAAGAGAAAAGAGCAAAGGAAGAGGGTGAATGGCTTGGGTAGGTAAAATTTGAATTAAAGGCTGAAAAATACAATGAAAAGTTATATTTATACTTCAGGTTCAACGGTATGGATGGCACACACATTAAAAAAAAAAGGGATTTTGTAAAATTTCATTATTTCGCAAGAGAAAGGATTCGAACTTGGGACCTCATTTAATTTCTATGCTTTCTCATATTTCTTTCAACCATTAGGATTTTTCCTTATTCTTGAAATAATTTTGCAATATTTATTTTAAAAACAAGGCATGTCGCATTCTAGGGTTTAAGACAAAATTTGTAAAATAATAAAAATGGTGAGAGAGAAGGGATTTGAACTTGGGTTTTAAGGAACGTTTCACTAACACATAACCAACAAACCAATACCTCATTTATTTCCTAAAAATACATAAATAATCTTAAAAATACTCACCATTCCACACACTTTTGGCTTCATCATATCCTAACACTTCTAAAAGAAAAGAGGATGGAGCTCGTCAGGACCAGGAGCTTTAAAAGGGTTAAAAGTAGAAAACAATTTTAGTAATTTCTTCTATCCTAAGGGGTTCATCCAAGCTTCTTCTTTTCATTTTCTTCTAAGGGACCCAATTTAACAAAGAAGGATCAAGGTTATAGGGGATTTGAACTCTTTAAGTTTGATAGAGTTCATTGAAGAAAGAGTTAAAAATGTTGCAAATGCCTAACCTTTTTGTTATCCAAACACCTTGATTATTGTTCATACCCTCTACGTTTCAGAGTGGTAAAGTGAAAGAAGAGGGTGTTTCTTTCACCTTCAATAATCCGGTTTACACAAGACTTCATGACCCAGAGATCCTCCACCTATTTAAGGACCTTATGATAGTTGGTAATATGAGTTATTTGTAACTTAATAAAGAATTAATTAGGGTTCCATTGATCAAGCCAATTTTTGACTCCTCTACAATTCCATATTATCATGGCCATCTGATTTGGTATAAAACTGTTGGGTCGAAACATTAGGTACTCTATCCTGTTTCAGTTCTTCCATTTGAGTTGACATGAGTTCCAACTTGTGTAGTAATGAATCCATGTCCTGAACCATCAAGGAGCTGACAACCATCTAGAACTGATGTATTTTTGGGTTGAATATCAGTTTCTATAGTAGAAGTTCGATGTTCACAAGATGAATTTCCAAGCATTCACCCTTTTAAAATGAGACTAGAGCTTTTAGAATCCATTTGGGGTCTTCCTCTAGATTCCAATAAACTTGTCTTTGGCTCAGATAACTTAGATGAATCTAAGATAGGTTGTTACCGGCTGAGGAAGCAACAGAGTTAGAGGAGAGGTTCATTAGGTTACTCAACTTCTACTTAGTCTTAAGTTTGAAGTCTCTATTTTTGGGTGGTAGATATATCTCCTTTGTATTTGTTGATCCCATACCTGCATTGGGGTCCTTAATGAACCTTGACTTGAAGGAGATCAATTTCCACTTGGTCGCACACTCCTCCGTCAGTCCCAATTAGTTCTCGAAAATTTGAACCCTCTCCTGGTTCATCCCCAAATAGCTCTTCATTGGACTGGGTAGGTTGTAGTTTGCTAGTGCATAATCATATCTCTCAAGGATAGTCAATTAAGGGATGATCTTTGGGAGGGAAATTTTTAGAGGGTTCAATGGGATTTGGGGACCAAATTTTCCCTTTTGAACATTGACCGAGTTCTTTGTTGTTACCAGCAGTGTGCCCTTTATCCAAAAGGGATCTCTCAGTTTTTTTACCATTTTCATGTTTTCCAGCCAAAGCTTTAGATTCTAAACCACCTGCTACTAATTTATAGTCTTTCTTTTGGGGAAAATTCCCTGATTATTATCTTTCCCTGGTTTCATTTCCTCAGCGTGTTTGTCACCTTTAGTTCCTTTTAGGCTTTCTCTTAAATTTTGGCTTGTAGTAGCCTCCCATTCTTTGGGCTTGGGTTTTCTCCTTTGGACTAGCATCAAGGGCAAAAAATCATCAAGTTCATTCCTACCTTTTCCCTTTTCCTAACTACGAAGACCCTGCTTATCGCTGCCAGATTAAGTAGTAGCTTTCTTGTGTTCATCTGCTGCCTTCTTACCCTTTGTTGTCTCATTGTTTATTTGGTTGAAAGCTCTATGGGGAAACCCTCACTCTAATGACCTATCACTCCATAGTGGAAGTAAAGGAGGTCGATACCCTCATAGATAATGTCATGCATTCTACCATCAACAACCACACACTTAGCCAAAGGTTTCCTTAAATCAAATTGAATACATAATCTATGAATTTGCCCCTGTCATTAATCATAATAACATTATCAATCCAGAAACAACCTCCTAGTTTTGTCTCAATTTTTTACAATATATTAGTGTCATAATCCTTTATATGAAGCTCTAGTAATTGAATCCATACAACCGCCAGATCAAAGGATGGTTTAGATGTTCTAAAGTTGGGCACCAATTTTCGTATAGTTAGGAATCTACCTCTAATGAACCACGAGCCTCCATCAATAATGTGGTAATTGTCTTCTTTATTCTCAAGCGTTACCAAGAAACAATCATGGCCTAAGTCAATTAGTTTCATATCTCCCTTAGGTTTCCACAACTGGTCGAGCTTGAAAGGGAGGTATTTATAACCTTTCATTTTACCAAAGACTTCGATAACGAGAGAATGTCTCCATCTCCCATGAATAGCTTATTTCTCTTTCTTGGAGAGGGAAATCTTTATTTCCCTTCTTTTTCATTTTCTTCTCCAAGGCTTTCATCTTACAATGCAATTTTAGTTTCCCTCATTTGTTTTTTTATTTTTATTTTTATGGTCACTATCATATCCAGGACCCAAAAATGGATCCTTATAAGATATAAGTTTTCCACTTTCCACTAACTAAAACTTATCCGTTGATTCATTTCCTTTGACTTTTTTAGTACATCGATGAAGTTCTTCCTCCTCTACACTATGAGTTTCCATACTGTAACACCTAGGTATCTTTATGGACCCAAAATTAGGAAAATTTAAGGTTAAACTTAAAGGACTAGTAAATTATCGGACTCCGTTGGGAAATTTGAAAGTTTTACTGGCTGAACTATGAAATGTTGGATTCCAAATCTAGTTTAGTTAGAGTGGAATTGGTTGGTTCCATAGTAGGAGACAACATGATTAAGAATAAATGTTTTAAATGGTTGGTGAGCACAGTGCCTAAGGGATATATATTGGTGTTTGTGGAGACAGAATTTTCTCAATTCTATTTACAGAATCGAAAATTCTTCTTTGATGATGCATGTCTAGAGGCATTCATTCAATTGAAGACGCAGCTAGTAAATGCACCCATTGTCGCAGCACCCGATTGGTCTCAACCTTTTGAAGTTATGTACAATGTAAGCGACTTTGCTGTGGGTGCTGTTGTAGGACAACACAAGGGAAAAATATTTCACGTTGATTGGAAGTTGGCAGGGAATATGGAAACATGCTTCAGATTGTTGACGCATTTCCAGATGAGAAGTTATTTGTTGTAGATGCAACCCCTTGGTATGCAGAGTTAGTTAATTATCTAGTGTGTAAAAAACTCCCATTAGGTGTCACCGGCCATAAAAAAGAAAGATTTATTCGTGAAGTAGTGAAGTATCATTGGAACAAACCATATTTATTCAAGGTATGCAATGACAACATTTTTCGGTGTTGTGTTCTGGAGGAGGAGATGCTTTCATTCCTGAAGCACTGTCATGATGCTCCTTATGGAGGGCATTTCGGTGGCATGTGACCTGCTGCTAAAGTTCTCCGATCAGGACTCTACTGGCCTTCATTATTCAAAGACGCGTACAATTTTGTGATTCAATGCGACAGGTGTCAGCGCACAGGTTCTATATCTCGACACAATGAAATGTTGTAGTTGCCAATTATGGAGGTTGACTGTTTGATGTTTAGGGTATGTATTTTATGGGACCATTTCCAAGTTCATTTGGAAATCTTTATATATTAGTAGTTGTTGACTACGTCTCGAAGTGGGTTGAAGCTATTGCAGTCCCAAAGGATGATGCAAAGACAGTGCTTAAATTTTTTCACAAACATATACTCACTCGCTTTGGCACACCAATGGCATTGATTAGTGATCAGGGTACACACTATCATTGCAACCAAGTGGCAGCCACATTGAAAAGATATAGAGTCAAGCATAGAATGGCTACTACTTATCATCCGCAAACTAATGCGTAAGTCGAAGTGTCAAATCGACAAATTAAAACCATACTTGAGAAGGTTGTAAACCCTTCGAGGAAAGATTGGTCTTCCAGCCTGGATGACCCTTTATGGGCATTGCGGACAACATACAAAACTCTATTAGGGATGTCACTGTATCAATTGGTTTTTGGGAAAGCATGTAACTTACCAGTTGAAATGGAACACAAAGCAATATGGGCAATTAAGCAAGTGAACATGCACTATGAAGCTGCTGGAAAGAAATGGTTGTTGGATATCACTAAACTATATGAGATTAGGTGAAACACCTATCAAAATGTTGCAATTTACAAGGAAAAGACCAAACGATGGCATGAAAGAATTATTTTGAAGCGACAATTTATAACGGGTCAGCAAGTTTTATTATTCAATTCTAGAATAAAACTACACCCGAGTAAATTGCGCTCACGTTGGTCTAGACCTTTCGAAGTTGTTGAAGTATTTCCTTATGGTGCTATCACAATCAGAGATTTAAATGATGGACACCAATTCAAAGTGAATGGTCAATGATTGAAACAGTATCTTGGAAATATTGATAAAAAGAAGGCAGAGACCATTAAACTGGTCAAACAATTTTAATTTGAATTTTTTTCTCTGCAATTTATTACTAGGTAATTTTATTTTATTTTCGCTTCTATTCAAGATTATTTTATTATTATTATTTTTATTTTTGTAGAATAATTAGGTACCGTTGTCGACGCACTTGGACTTTATTGCCAACGCAGTTCGTACTATTGTACTTTCACTTTTGACTTAGCAAGAATGAGGACAGCTCAGGAAATTCTGATCCCACAATTTGACCAAAAGTCACCTAGCTGTTTGATCTATCTGAGAGCGCACAATTCTCATTGGACGTAATTATTCCCGCCAGCTTTATGTCCTTTTAGAAAATCACGTCTTTCCATCTTACATCTTTTTTCACTCACTATAAACCCCTCTTCACTATGTCGAGTGTGACAAACCCAACAACCATTTTTATTCACTTTCTCTTCCCCAAGTTCGTCCCTTTACACTTTTAAATTATCTTTACTCCACAAAACAAGCAAAATATGGAAAGAATGAGAGGATCAGTCAAGAAAGCCACCAAGCCTATTGAAGAACACTCATCCTCTGCAACTACAGTTCGTGATTAGAAATCCTCCAGGCCAACGGAGAAAAAGGAGTCGATGATCTTTTTAATGAAAGCAAGTAAAGACCGATTTCAAAACAACATCTTAAGGCAAAACCTCCACCCAGAATAAGGCATTCTCCTTTCGTAACAACAAGACTTGGGTAAAAAATTTTCTAGAACCATTTCTAAGTTGAAGTGGGAAACTTTCTACACATATCCTGGAAACTATTCTCCTTCACTAGTACGTGAGTTTTACGCTAACCTGTATGACCATGAGTTGGAGTTTATTTTTGTTCGAAAAGGTTTAATACCATGGGATGCTACAAAAATCAATGAGTTGTACAACACTAAGGTGGATGTCGACGATCACTCCAAGTTTATTGAGGATATCATAGATGACAAAGGAACCTGTTGGTGAGGGATTTATGTTTAGAATGAGCATTGTGGACATGTTTACATTAAAAGAATTATACGATGCACCCCTGCTTCTGGACACTGCAAAGCAAAATCTGGTTTCATTTTGTCAACTACAGGTTACTACCATCGACTCACAGCACAAAATCAACCTCGATAGAATGTGCCTCATACATTCTATTGCCAAGGGCAGAAAGATTGATGTTAGTGCAATACTCCACCAAGAAATTACTGACTGCACCGCAAGGGAAAATGGAATTTTGGTTTTCCCATCGTTGGTGATGCTACTATGCCAGCAAAAATGGATCGTGCCCCGTGATGATGAAGAGATCTTGGAGAATAAGGGCTCGATCAATAAAGTGTCCATTGAAAGAATGACTCGTGCTAAAGATACACAAACAATGAAGGAGTCAGAGACTAACAAGACAAGGAAGGGTAAAACCAAAGTAGAAAGCAAGGGAACAAACTTGACTGCAGAGACATCATTGCTGTGCAAAATGAAGGATATCAAGAAGTTGGCCAATTCCATCAACAATAAGTAGATCAGGCATATCGCTACAATAGAGGATATGGGCAGATCACAAGATTTGTTATACGCTTATACTAGGGCCTATAACAACTCTATTGTTGCCACATTACGTCAGTTAAACCCAACCCCACTCCCAGAATTTCCAGTGTTTCCACTGATTATCTGAGAGTATGAACCCTCTTCCAAGGCAGATGACCTAGGGGACCAAGACAGATGTTGAGAAAGAAGAAAACTCAAGGGACGTTGAGGAGTGCATGCGACAGATTGATAACTTGGTCGAGGGTGACTTCATTGCTGGTCAAGAGGCGTCTTCTGTTAAGGAAAAAGTTGCTGTGGAAGAGGAAAACGTCCGTGTTGAAGTTGTGAACAAGAAGGTCGAGGAAAAAAATACTTAGACAGAAGCTGCTCAGAAAGAATCTGTTGAGGATATTGTCAATGCATCTAAGTTTGTGGGTGCAACTACAGATAATCTGGAGTGAGATGGAGCTAGACAGGCGGAAGCTGTAGAGGTAACAAGTGAGGAGCACCACAAGTCATTAGCTATAGTGGTCTATATCAAACCACTCAAGGTGACCCCTCCTACAAAAGATGCAGTCGATGATGTTAGGGTAGAGCTGAAACTTGAGGAGCAATCCGAGGACTGTGTAAAGCCCAAAGAAAAGAAGAGAAAGCGCTCCAAAGACAAAAAGTAGAAAAATGAGGAGGAAAAAAAGAGGAAGAAGAAACATCGTGCAGCCACATTAATGGCCAACAAAAACTGAGTTAGTTTATTTCAAGTTTTAGTTGTAGTATTCATGCATTGCATGTAGTTGTAATTTTCATTTTGTTAGTTAACATTTTCGTTGCATTGTTAATGCCATTGCATTTTAATCTTAATGCATTTGGGACAATGCGAACTTTAAGTTTGGGGGAATGCATAAGAGGATTGGAAATACACCCACATTTCAATTTTTTTTAAGGAAGCATGCAAGGTTTATTTGTGGTTAATGGAAATGTGTTTTGAAACTTTTTGTTACATTTGATGCTTAATTGTTGAATCATGTGAATTATTAATGAATGAGTTAGATAACTTTGACTGAATGTTGTATCTTCAATTCCTTGATGAATGATTTAGGTTGCATTAGTAATGGATGACTAGTAGCATTCCTTGAATTTTGAATGAATCTAGCCAAAGGTTGTCGCGGTATGAGTGTGTGTCGTCACAATCATGTACTTCTTGGGGGTTTGTTGCACTCCGTCGTTACTTCTCAAGAATAAGGGTACAGTAATTCATCGATAACCCTTATTCACAAAAAAAAAATACAATAAATGTTGTATTGGTAGATAGAATTTAAAATGTGAAGCATGATACTTGTTTTGATGAAGATGCAATCTTAGTCATTCATACTTATGTATTGTCGATGCAATATTCTGTCATCTGAATGTGAATCATTCATTGGGATTTTAGGTGATTTAAGTTGCTAGAATGATCATTTACCTTAGTGAATTGTTGTGTAGCCTTACCAGTTTCTGGTCTACTTGAGGACAAGTAAAAACTCAAGTTTGGGGGTGTGATAAGTTTAGAAAAAACATATGTTTTCTCCCTACTTATTGGTTAATTTGTTCCCCTTTAGTTATCTTTAGCACATATTTTAGTATTTTTAGTTCAGTAATTTACATCTTATGACTCAGTGGATCTTAGCTTATCTACCCTTAATTTGGTCATATTTTGGCACTGATGTCACTATATGAGTAATTTCATATTACGCCCAAAATTGTCGCCACACCAGACAACTGTCCAGATAGGAAAAAAATGCATGAGCTGTCCAGTTTGGTACAACTAACTTGTACATACAGAGGCAGCATGATTCTGTGGAAACGACACCTAGGCTATTTGGGAAAAATATAAATATTTACATAATAAGAAAAAAAAAGGAGAGCTTTTTGGATTATCATCTTCTTCAACCTATCCTTTGAAGCTTTCGGCTATGGCAGCTTAAGCTCCGATAGGTGAACTAACGTGAAAGAGATGTAGACCAGTTTCTGATAAGGAGCCCTGAGTTCGACACAAGAGGGAGTAGAGAGATTCAAGTTGAGTTGTCTAGGACTGGTATTCTCCACTTATTTTTTTTATTTTTTTCTTTTCTAAATGCTGGTGATTATTTTCTATTTCATGTTAGTATGGAAGCACACATGATTTTTGGATTAAATGTTATTTTATTCAATCTTGCTTCTATTATTTAATCTTTATTTTATTCAATCTTGCTTCTATTATTTAATCTTTGGGTTTGAATGTTTTTAGCACGGAAGTGTTATTGCGATCACTGACACTGGAAGGTACAGTGACAGTTCAAGCTAACAAGCATGACAACGAAAGTTGCTTAAGGATTAGATGAATTTAATCCACTTGTTCTTAATAGTGTCTCATTGTCAGCATTGGAAGGTGGGATTAATGTGCATGTTTAAGTCTTTGGTTAAATATAGAAGTTAAGTTTGGTGAGACATTCATTGCAATTTAATGCACTGACAATCACCTATCCTTTTATACCTTATGAGCACTTAGTATTCTGTTGAATATTCACCTTGCGGATCCTATTTTATCATTATCATATTTTATCTTGTTGTTTTTAATTTATTATTTCGACACTTACTCTCATAATTTATCTTATTTTATCTATTTATTACACTGACATTGATAGAAAAAAGACACCCATCCTCGTGGGATCGATATCCGACAGACTCATATTTGTCTACTATACTTGCATCGGCAGTGTACGTTTGCACATTAGTGTTTTGACGTTAAATAGCCGTGTACACTTGCACATTAGTGTTGTGGCGTTAAAGAACCAATCAAGAACCTAGAACAAAAATGTTAGGATCAGCCATACGAGGAAAAAAATCTCTAATTAAGAGTCTCACTAGCAACCACTATTGGTGGAATTGACCAACGATGCACACATCGCCTACAATAAGTGTAAAAAGAGTTTGGAGGTTCCTCTTTCCTCCTAACCAAAACATCGGCTAAGTCATCAAAATCATTGTAGTGCCACATCGTATTGGAGTGGTGTACGACCTAAAAAATAGCCTCAATAGCAATATTCAAGGGCCTATAACCATTTGGTCTATGGTTCTTTAGGCAAAAACGAAAGATGTTTCTAATAGTAGTAAGACCCTCCAACACGAGAGAGCGGCCCAACTTTAATTGATTGACCAGATCCTCTATGGCCTCATTATCTAATTGTTGCCTATGGGTACACATAAAATTAGGAGGAATAGACGATTGGGTTGGTAACCCAAACCCACTCCTTAGGTTACACCTCACTCGAAAAAATTTGTTTTTGTTTATGTGAAGGTCGGAAGCCCATTTTTTTATGACGAGCTCACACCCCTAGCGAGTACTGAAACGGGTCAACCCATTAGAAGACCTTTGAGAGGTCACTTTTAATTGTCAAATTTGCTAGAAAACACCAATGATGGGCGGCTCTCCCTTCAAGCCACAGTGGATGAAATATGCCACCAGGGTCAACCAAGATATGTCAACGAGTTGCCATGGCGCAATTTCGTACTCATTGAGAGCAAAGCAAAAGAAATGATGAAGGGGGAGATGAAACTCGACCTCAAATAGATAAAGAGGAAGAATGATGATGTCAGAATTGTCACTTAGTTGACACTTGCCTTGAACAAGGAAAAGTTGAGAAGTTGTATTCCTTTAACACCCAAGAAGCGAACCATTTCCCCCTGGGGCGTGGTACAGTGAAAAGGAGGGGTTTCCACTAGGGTGCTTACCTTGCATCCACTAGGTCTAGCCCCATCGCCACCATTGTCGCCCCTACAACCTTTCTTACTACCACCACCGTAATGTTTGATACCCTTATGATAACTGTGTTTAATTCTAACCATTTTAGGTATAATGAAAAGAAAAGAAAGGAAAGAACTTGAGAAAAATTACCGTAAAAACTTGTGGGGAGTGGTCAAAGGAAAAAGAGAATTGATCTCAAACGGAAACCTAATGCACAAGAAAAATGAAAAATGATTTCAAATAAGACACCTCCTTACGCTACATATTATTTTAAATAGCCAAGCGTCCCAAGGAAGTTTGGTTGATTTGCAACAGACGATTCAAATCCTCAAATCTATAAATTACACTTGTTAAAGGTAGTAAAGGTTTCTCCTTAAACCCCTCGATAACCAAAAATGTGGGAATGTTTGCCAGAGCTAAACGTTTATCGAGTACCCACTATATGACCCATATTGGTATAGAAAACAACCATTAGTTTCATACAAAGCAAAATACCTTAAAGATGGTAAAAGCAAGAATCCACCAAAATTATTATGAAATAATCCTTGTGAAATTAACTGCACAACATAAAGTAAGGGTAAGAGCTACACTTTGAGTGGAATAAGTTTAGGATAAAACTATAAGTGTTAGGGCAGTATTGTAAAAATTGAAGATAGCGGAGGAGCCTGCCACTAGGTATGCAAAGAATTATCAAGGAAAAAGAAGGAGATTTGTTAAGGATCTCTATAAATTAAGGTAAGAATAAAATTTTGAGGACGAAATTTTCTTTAAGGGTGTTAAAGTTGTAACACCAGAGTATCTTTATTGACCTAAACTTAGGGAAATTTAGGATTAAATTGAAAGGACTTGTAAATTGTTGAACTCTATCAAGAAACTCAAAAGTTTTAGTCGATGAATTATGAAATGTTAGATTCGAAATCTAGTTTAGTTAGAGTGGGACCGGTTGTTTCCATAGTGGGAGATAACATGATTAAGAATGGATGGTTGAAATGGTCGATGACGATCATGCATAAGGGATATATATAGGTGTGAGTGGAGACAGAATTTTCTCAATTCTATTTACAAATCTAATTCATTCCATAAAATTATCTTTTTCAGACATATTGAAGAAGAATAGGATGTGGCTAAAGGGAGTTCTACAAGTCATAATAGACTAAAGAATTGAAGTTTGATAGTAGAGAAATTTAGAAACTGGTAAGTTTCCTTACCTTTTTGTAATTGTGTATTGAAGAAAGAGTGAAGTAGTAACTCTTAATTACTCCTACATAATTCTGGATTCTAAATTTTAAAATGGTTAAACACCTTTATTTTGAGTAATAAATGGTTGTCATGCTTAGCTTCCAAGACAAAGAAGACTCTAGCATTTGGAAAAGCTAAGCTGATAACGATAATGGAATTCAGATGAGTCTATGTACCTTACCTTTGGATGACAGATGATGTTGTGTGACTTGTATATAACACATTGATGATGAACTGAACTTGTCTAAGATATTGTGTATTATGCTTGAAGAAAGAGAAGCTTGTGTGCGTGCTTAATACGATGTGATTTTTCACCAGTTGACTACTGCTTGTTGAATGGTAGATAATGATACATAATCTAGCATGATATTTTCTAAATGATAAATTATATGTTATGCTTGATTATTGTATGCATGTTGTGATGGGGAAATTATTGATGGGTTAGATGAAGTTAGAATGGAAAAAGAGAGACTTCGTTAGATACAACCATACACTATTACTGAGTGCAAATCGTGATGTGCGAAGCTCCGGGCCTAGCAAGGGAGGCACTTTAATGTTTAAGCATCAAGGTAAAATGTGAAAAGAAATGATATCGACTGGTCCTTGGGGGCGGCACCATGACGACGTTATTTAGGTTTCATAGAGTATCACTACGATAGCGGTCAACAGGCTCTATGGTGCAAAGTTGCAACGGTGACAAGGTCCTACAAAGCGACACCTCAAAAGAGGACAACGTGTAAGACCATGGCTCGACTATGCCAACCAGAATAGTCTGTGGGGACAGTAAACATGGGGTAGTCTGTTGAGAAAGTAAACAGACAGTAGTCTGCCAAGATAGTAAACACAAAGTAGTCTGCCAGGATATTAAACACAGGGTAGTCCACCGGGAAAGTAAACACGGTGTAGTCTACCGAGACAATAATTACAGGGTAGTCTGCCAAGATAGTAAACACTGGTTCGTCTGACGAGATAGTAAACACAAGGTAGTCCACTGGGACAGTACCCATAAGGAAGCTGCCAACATATAAAACATGGGTAACACATTTGGAAGGTCCGCAAATCAAAAGGGACGCCAAGTGATTTAAGTAGAGTTTGCGATGTAACTAGGTGACAAGTCACAAGAATGAATGAGCTTGGTAGTGGACACCACAGTAAGAGTTCTCCAAAACTCATCCATCCTTACACACCGCATAGTGGACATGCCACCAATATTTGTAGACAAACTGCCAGAAATATATGTATAAAACACTAAAATTGCAGATAAAATGCCAGAATCTTCCTCCTTACATATCGTCTCGATCCCTATGCAATACATTATGATATACCAATAATAGTAACAAAATTAGTACAGAAGGCATGTTTCAACATGCAATCAGTTTAGTAGAAATAGTAGGCATGTTTAACATGTAATTAATAATAGTAGCAGAACATTAGGCATGCTTAACATGCGATCAATTTCAATAATAGTAGGCATGCTTAAAATATGATTAATAATAATAGAAACAGTGGCATGCTTAAGCAACATAAAACATGCAATAATAGTACAGAATCATACAATCACATATCAATCATCACGAAAAAACCTCTATGATTTCAGTTAACCGCTTACTAGGATTTACACACAATCAGCCAACACCCAAACATCACCTACCACATTCGGCCAACCTTAGAAATAACAAGGATCACATTCCTCTACCATTCTGAACGCACAAGACCATTCAGCCAATTGAAGAAACTTATAAATATATTCAAAAGAGACATCAAATCACACATAATAATTGGCCCTGCACAAACATACTCATGGTTAGACACACACCTTAATCTACATGTTCAAATAGTACTAGGTGTACTCTGCAACACTCGTTCATTACAAATTTGATCGGACCTCATCTAGATCTGAACTTTGAATGAACCAAAACACACAAAACACACCATATTAGATTCGATTATGCTAGATCTGGGAAAAGATCTACAGATCTGATTACTAAATAAAAGACGAACACTTACTCTTTTCTCCGATTTATAGATTTGAAACAACAACACTCTTACAGATCAAATTCGGTCTAACGCGTCCAGATCTATACCTTAAACAAAGAATATACGCACATGAGATTTGACCATGACAATGAAGAAAATATGAATATGATATTTGAGATATAATCAAAATAACACTTATTATAGACCAGTAATCAAATCGGGAACAAACAGTGGAGATCTTGGCAATCAAATGAGATTCGACCAAAGAGATGGTGAAAGCAAAGGGAGATTCAACTATAGGGGAATAAAAATTGGCGAAAAATAAGCAAAGATTTGGTCACAATAAAAATTGGTGAAAGGGAGGAAGGTGGCAGCACAAACAAAAGAAAGAAAAATGAGAGAAAAAATAAGTAGAGGCTAAGGAGAGGGCTGGCACAAGGGATAGAGGAGAGAAAGTTTTTAGGTTTTTGGGAAAAGTTGGCATTGTAATAGCAAAAAGGGGAAAAGATGTTATATAATAGGTTTTTTAAACCCTAGGGGCGGTAATAGGGTTAAAAACAATGGAAAATGACGAAATTAAAAAAATGCAAGGGAAGGAATTTAAACTTGGGTTTTGAAGGATAATTTCACTAACACTTAACCATTAGACCAATAACTCATTTTATATCCAGACAAACAAACAAACAAAAATAAATCAAGGTGTGATAGCTTCCTTGAACTGATTTGAACTTTAAAAGACCATACCAAGCTCTAATCTTAGTACTTTCTTAGTGGAATCATAAAATAAAGTCATGCTTTTCTTATAGACTACTTCACCCTCTGAATCACTTTCAAAACTGCCTAAATCAAAATAATCCATATAAGAAGTATGTCCACTCGAACTATCTGCTACTGGAGCTATTAACTTAGCTGTTGTTATTTTTTTCTCCTAAGAAAATTTTTTTTAGCCTCTACATCCTTTGCCCTAACATTTTTTTTTTGTTATTTTATCTTTTTAAGCTCTAGCATAGTCCTTTAGATTCCTTACTTCCTCATCTTCAAAGCCTACCCCAACATCAACAATACTATATGTGCTTCTTGAGTTAGTGGATCACTCATCCTCAACCCTCGAGCCCTACCACTATTTCCATCATTTTTCCCACATTAGTCAGGCACATTAATATTCCCACCAACACTTTCTGCCTCTGTAGTTGTCCCATCCCCTGCAACATAATCTACACTTGGAAGCATTGGTAAATCATCTAACAATTTCACATGTTTCAATGCCATGCTCTACATATACATGTAAGGAACCTAATTTCATAAAATGATTACTCATTTCAATAAATGGTGAATTGTCACAACTAATTCTAATTCCCTCACTAAATTCTAACCAAGGTTCATAGTAGCAGGAATTTCTAGTGGACTTAAGCCCTTTTCTCTTTTGCCATGCCAGATAACACATAAAAGGATAAATAGTTAGGGTCTATGTCCCATTCTTGTACAATACCACCAACATATGACACATTAGGGTTATGTTCAAAAGTACCACCCAAGTGCATATGTAAGGTGTGCTCAAGCTAAGCCATTTGTACTACACCAAACATAGATTAATAATATTAAATAAAATATTCAGTAATAACATGTTCAACAACATACCATACACCAAACAATATTTCACTATTCCTTACCTCTACTAGGGGTCCACAAAAACATAAAAGTTGCACTTGTCTCAATCAATTACAATAAAGAGATTCTTTTTGCACTGTGAACCCAAACTCCAACATAAATAATAATTAAATTAATTATAAAAAGAAAAGAAAAATAAACAACCATAAAGAATTAACAATGAAAGTTTAAACACGTAAAATATTTGAGATAAAATGTCAACAACAAATTAAAAATCAAAATGGAAATAAACATGAATCTTGCATTAACACTAAAATCAATTTACCCATGTCACAAAGTAGTCAACAATAACATAATAAGTTAATAATTCTCGGCAAATATAAAAACATATTAAATCCTAACACAGGCTTAGAAAAAAAGAAATCACTAAACATAAATTAAAATACAAAATCACTAAACTAATCGAAATTTGTGTCAAATCGATTTTGTTTGCGAGCCCTAAAATAAAAATATTTTAACATTTAAAACCTAACATCTATACTTTGAAAACCCTTTTTAAAATCCTAAACATGACTTCTTTTTAAACAATTGTTAAAAAAAGCAAATTTAATGCTTTAAAGTCAATAAATTGTCAATTATTAACCCTTAACCTTTCGCAAACATAAATCCTAAAAAAATTTTCGGAAAAGTTTTAAATAAACATTATATTTTCTTAACAATTTTTGAAAATTTGAAACATCTATA
>JABEZY010266910.1:0-10575 GCA_013467495.1 Gossypium gossypioides
TAATTTATAATAATTTATATTAAATTATTTTTATATGTTGAATTTATAAAACAAAAAAATTAATATAATACTTAACCCCGGCCGGAATCCGGCCCAAGCGGGGATAACACCTCTGCTGAATACTGATAATTGCGATAATAATCAGATGAATCAATTAGTTGTCTTCGCTGACCTCTGGGTCTCTGAATCCATGTCCTTCTACAGACAACTACTATAAGAAATGGAGTAATGGACCGGGTTCTTTCGAAACTCAGTTTATAATTAAGGTACGTTTATATGCTTTTTTAGATTTTATTTTCCTTATATATGTATTCTCTCAATCTGTACTTGATTCTTTAGATAAGATCCTATAGCTCTAATAATCTTCAAATTCGTTGTCTGACAGACAATTTATAATGAAACAAACAAGCATAGAAGTTGTGGTTGGTCTTTTTCAAATGAAGGGAAATAATGTCAAATCGAGGGATTTGATAGTGTACATTGATTATGAACTAGGTAAGTAAGCGGCGGCCACGTATTTCCAGTTATTTTGCAAATTTTAGAAGCTTATTTGCGTTAATATTATGATCAGTGAGTTGAAATGGTTGTTAGAATAGAATCTAGAATCTGGAAATTGTTGATGGTGATAGTTCAGGATGGAACCCAAATCAACTTCCAAAGTTAAGTTGTCTGCTAAGGAATTCAATCCATGGAAACGAGTCTTCAATGTTTTCTCTTTTGGATTTCTCATTCTACTATCGTCTATTGGTGTTTGTTTAGCATTTAATTTTGTAAAGGCTCGAAATATATTAGAGAGTTCATATTATACTGTTGTAGTGGACTGTGGAAGCACTGGAACACGAGTGAACGTTTTCGAGTGGGAAAAAGGGGGTTTAATCAGTGACGATCTGCCGTCTTTGTTGCATTCTTATCCAGATGATTTGACCAAGGGTCCACTTGCGAAACAATCTTGCCACTATCATTGCATGCAGACCGAGCCTGGTTTACACAAATTTGTTGGTAATGCTTCAGGAGTGAGGGCGTCTTTAGAACCGTTGATTGCATGGGCAGAACAAAGGGTACCTCATGAAAGACATGGACATACTCCCATTATTATTTTAGCTACTGCTGGATTGAGAAGATTGGTAGCCAGGGATGCTAAGCAGGTTCTGGATGATATAGAGATTGTTATAAGGGAACATTCTTTTGTGTATACTAAGAACTCAGTAAGGGTTCTGACAGGGAAAGAAGAGGCCTACTATGGTTGGGTTGCTCTGAACTATAAAATGGGTAGCCTTGGAAATTCCTCCAAAGCATCTACCTTTGGACTTCTCGATCTAGGAGGTTCATCGTTGCAGGTTGTGGTGGAAGTATCTGACAAGAATGACAATGGAAATGTCATGACATCAAATATTGGTTCAACTAATCATAAGATTTTAGCATTCTCATTACCAGCATTTGGTTTGAATGAGGCATTTGATCGGACAGTCATCATGCTCAGTCAAAATCAAACATATGGGCGAAATGCCTCTAACAGATTTGAACTCAGGCACCCTTGTCTCAGTTCTAATTTTGTGCAAAATTACACTTGCCCTGGTTGTGCTATGCTGAACATAAGTGATGGTATGGAAAATTCTGAAACTCAAATGCATAAACTCGGTTTTCTTCGACATATTTGATTGGAGACCTAAATTGGGAGCAATGCAAGGAGCTTGTGAGGGCAGCTGCAATGAACTATAGTGGTTCAGATTGGTCACAACAATTTGTTGATAGAAACTGTGAAGCAAATTCATCTCCTAATGGTGGTAAGTTAGAAACATGCTCTGCTGCTTTTTCTAAACCAAAATGCACATTTGATATCTTTATGCCTTTATCATCACTGATCTTTTGATTCCACCATATTCATATAAAGAAACAGCTTTTAATTTAGTGATATCTGGTAACATAAAAAGGGCTAGGCAGTTTGCCTTGGTATTTGTTTCATAGATCCAACTTAATGTCCCATGTAAAACATGTCTATGGATTAAGAGTTCGTTTTTTTTCTTTGAAGGACAATATGTTGATTTCATATAACTGTGAATTAAAATCCCAATCCATGTTCATCTTATGAAGTGGACTTGTTATTCGTTGTTGGTTATTAGCAATGCTTAGGAGTTTCTGGAGGGACATGCTTGAATCATTTTGTGCAATAGTCATCGGCTGATAATGACCTTGCACTTGAACTGTTCCAAAGAAAAGGTTATTAATTTCTTACGAATGCAGATAGGAATATGCATTCTCCCACTTGTGTTTCTTGATAATTGACCGCAGCAGATATAACATGTCTTTTGCTCTATGCCAAAAACAGTTAATATTAAAAATATGATCATGATAACAATTCACAGTTACGAATGGTGTAGAAAGTGCAACCTTTGCTTTTTGGTTCATCTCACTGGCATACAAGTTGTTGGCTGACTATTTCTATGCTTTGGGTTATGCTCATGTGAAAATAACATGATTTTACCTCGATGTTTCTGACTTTTGAAAGCTCTTTAACATACTTGCATATGCTGTTAGGAAAACTAATGAAAAGATATGCTTTTGAGATTTTATTGCTTTAACCAATCAATTCTAATCTTCTTTTTTTTTGGTTTATAAAGTGCTTATTATAGTTGTCTTCTTGGTTCGGTTTGATTTTCTTTTTCCCGCAGAATGGATGTTGATAAACATTGCCCCTTCCCTTAGAGATTTGTGCTACTCTTGGGAAGAACTTTATACTCATATCACAAATCTTTATATTTTCTGCAGGTAACGATATGCTAAAATTGACATCTATTGTCCATCATAGTGGACGCTTTCATGCATTATCTGGGTTTTTTGTTGTTTACGACATGTTAAACTTGAGTCCAAGGGCCAGTGTGACAGAGATTTGGAAGAAGGGTGAGCAGTTATGTTCATCATCATTGACCGAGTGGAACATTGATTTCCAAAGACAAAAGTATGCTGGATATTATTGTTTTCGGGTGTCTTATGTGGCATCAGTTATTGAAGATGCTCTATGCCTTGGCAATACAGAGATTGTATTTGGCCCAGGCGACCTTTCATGGACATTAGGTGCTGCACTAGTCTATCAGCTAGATACTAGGGAAGCTTTTGCAAGCATTTCAACTATAAGAAACTTAAAGATGTCATCTACAGTTTTCCTTTTAGTTCTGCTACTCTCCCTTTTCCTTGTTGTGCATTGCAGCCAAATAAAGCTTCCCATGGTGGGCAGGAAGGTTTCCAATGTCGGGGTACCTTTTCCATCTTATTATCTTCATGCAAAACGGTGATCACATTGATACTGAACACAGCAATTGAGTAATTGGTATAGTTAGCCTGATCGTACAGGCAAAACTCTTTTATTCATTCATTTGTTAGGTAGGAAGATTCTTTGGAAAAAAAAAACGCTGTATAAGTTAGAAAAGAATCTGACATTTTGTTTACATAGGTTTGGATTCTATAAATGCTTATATTGTTTAAGATTACATTAAGATGTCTCAAGTTTTAGCATACATAATTACATGAGCTAGAATTGGATTCTATAAATGCTTATATTGTTTAAGATTACATTAAGATGTCTCAAGTTTTAGCATATATAATTACATGAGCTAGAATACACATGATTAAGATTAAAGATGTAGTTTCAGTTTGACACACACGCACCAGAAGACAAAGGCAAGCGATGTTTCAAAAGGATGCTTTTCCAGCAAAACGAGAGGCATCAACATCCACCCACACTTCATTGGTGCGGCCAAAAAACCTGAAGGGAGGATCATACTGAGCAATAGAGTAAGTGTAGTGTGTAGCAGATGTAGCGTTAGCCCATGGAGACAAGCTCAGACTAGTAGCCAGCTTCGCAGCCTGTTTGACCACAATATCATCCGTAGCAAATCCTGAGAACTTTCTCACGGCAACATAGTGAGAATCCCATGCGTAAGGTTTCAGGTTTAGCTCCGGAAGTGGGGTTGGTGGACTGTCCTGGAACTTGGCAGGCAAGTAAAATCGGACAACATAGGCTGATGAGTGAAGTGGCCCAGCTCCCGGGACTAGGCTCGTCACCACCGGCGCTGTCATGGCTACCCGAGAATAATTCAGATTCGCACCTTGTATAAACTGGAATAATCTGTCTCACCCACAAATTTATTTTAAAAAATAATCCTGAATTAATTGGCAAAGAATCAAGATCAATAATAAATTTGTTAAATTTAGAGGGTGGTACCTGTGAAACCCAAATAAGGTGGCTTTTTGGAAGGAAAGGTCGTTAACGGTTGCAGACATCCACGTGGCGTCCCGGTAGTGTCTGATTTCGAAATCGGATTCAGCGTGTACCACCTCGTACTGTGGCGATTCAGTTGCCCCGCAGAGCACCACCAAACATAGCAAGTTTATCACCGTTATCTTCAACCTTGGAGCTTTCGCCATTTTTTTTCTTCAATATTTAGGTTTTCGGTGTTTGCTTAAGGAAGACGTTCTGTATTTATACAAGTGAGAGTGTGCCGTGGATTAACTGATCTGTCCCGTATTGGTCAGTTGACTTCTTTAAGAACACTATGTGGGTTAAATAACTATTCTCCCACGTCTAATATTATTTTAGTATAATTCTCATTTTTTTACCCGAATTTAAAATTTTTTATTAATTTAATTTGATAATAAAAATTCTATGAACTTTTCTATTTAAAACTCAAATTAACCCAAACCCAAAACAATTCAAATTAAAAAGATATGAGAAGTTCAAAGTTTTTGGAGTGTTTTGATTGAAGAATGATTATTGAATCAAGATTACAAATGTGGAAGAAGGTAAGAATTTTATCTCCCCCGCCATTCAATGGTAAACACCACTTCTATCCGAATAATAGAATGAAGCTTTTTGTTAATCATTTGACCATGGTATTTGTAGAATTACTGTAAGTGATCTTTCTGAAGAATCTTAAGAATAAGAAAAATGGGATGAAAATGATAAGGTTAAGACTCGATCAAAGGTTAAGATTATGTACACTCTCTTTTCAAGAGGTTTTTAATAGAGTTTCTTCATGTGAAAGTGCAAGGACATGTAGAATAGATAGGAGAAACTTTTTAAAGAACTCTTGAAAAGAGAGTGTGTAATCTTAGCCTTTGGTCAAGTCTTAACTTTATGTAAAAGTCCAATCGCTATAAATTTTTAATTAGTAAATCACTTGGGGACTTAAATTGGAATTAACCAAAGGTTCAAAACAACAATTATACCATGTTAAATCATATGTTAGTGGACAACACGATTAACTATTCATTAACTTAGATTAATTAAGATTTATTTGGTTAAAACATGATTAAGTAAGCTAAATGATAATTTAATCCTAGTATATAAGTTAATTTTCGGTGGAAAGAAAGAGAATGTCATCTCCTTCAACCGATTTTAGGCAAGAAAGAAAACACTTGACGCCGTAGCTAGGGTTTCAAGCTTTTTTTTACTTTAATTCAAGTAAGTCCCTAGCCATTTTTCTTTGATTTCTATGGAAATCGAATCATGAGAGCTTGATCTAGCTAACTCATGTACTAATTTGTGAAAATGATAAAGTTTTAGAAAGTTTCCATGGTTGAGAATTGAATGGTTTTGGTTTTAAATTGTTATAAATTAAGCTTAGTATATGAAAATGACTAAATTGTAAAACTTAATTGTTAGTTTCGTACATTAGGGACCAAATTGAATAAAATAAAAAAACTATCATGAAGTATAGGTAGGAATACGAAATAGAGGGTCCCTAATGTGTTTTGGTGAAATCAGATTTTAATTAGAAGTTTTAAATTGAAAGTTATGATAGTCCCGATTTTAGGGACTAACTTGAATAAGTTGAAAATTTTGTGTAAATTGGTATTTGATTTTGATTTGGCTGGAAATTTATTGTATGATATGTTTTATGCTTATTCGTAGCTAAACACAACACCAAACAACCGAAAGGGAAAGGAAAAGTGAAAATCATCGACGAGTGACGTGCGAAACCTCGGTTTGTACTTTTATGATTTGGGATAGAAATGTTTAATTTTATATGCATGTTTATTGATTGTTTGACCATTGAGGTGAGTCTATTATGATAATATAAAATGTTTTGATTGAATTTGATATGGAACATTGAAGTAGAGAACTAAAATGAATAAAATGGGAAATGATATGAAATACTTAAATTATGATATGTGATATGAAAATTATATTGAAATATATCTTATAATATGCAATATGTGTGTTTGATGATGAAATGGAGTTGTGATTGTGAATTTGATCAAGAAACAATAGATGTACTAAATTGCAAAATAATTGTTATGCGATAGAACAATATATAGGGTACGAAATGCACATGTGATCGAATATAAGGTATGAATATGTGAGTGAGATGATCACAGGTATAGAAATGTTATATATATAATTGATACCCATGTGATCTTAGTAAAATTTTATGATACCTAGAAGATGATATAGCGATACCTCGGGCAATATCGAGCCTTGAGGTCTTCTTGGAAAGGTGGATATCGCAATATCCATAGAGGATATCGTGATACAACTGAAGGGTGTCTCCAATCTTCCATATTGTTGGAGGTAACTTGATTCCAAGGTGTAGATTTCGCGATACCCTTGGATTTGGTGTCATTTTCGCTCGTTTTCAACGTCCAACACGTCTCTACACCACTCAATCACACGTTAGGCCTCCAAATGACTCTATTGGTCAAATTGAGTCATAAAATAGGCAAAAATTCACTTATTAACTAATAATCTAAAAATAACGAAAAACTAAGCAAAAGACGCTATTTTACTAAAGAATAAACTCCTTAAGTATACCAAAAAAGCCAATTTGTCCCATCAATTTGTGGTAGATCAACTCCCCCACACTTAACTCTTTGCTTGTCCTCTTGTCCTCAAACAAACACACCAAACACGTAAAAAAAAAAAGATAATCCTTGGAGTAAATTAAACATTTAAGTTACATAGCAGTAAAACATCAAACTAGTACGAGAATTACCTCACATGCAACTAAAGAATGATAACTAGCTAACTTTTTTATTCCTAATGCAAACATAATTAGTTCACTAAGTTAAAATGTCAATAGATGTAAAGGCAATGTAAATGAACATATGTACAAGTGTTATCCATCAAAATAAATTATACGGATCGCTCATAGATATTTAAAAAGAATTAGTCATGTTCGTTCAAACAAATACAAGTTATTTACAAATTCTTGTGTTGGTGACTTATTCGAGTCCCAAAGGCTTTCTAGGCTTGTAGCGTTTTGAGACTTAGGACAGTTTGGATTCAAACAACATATACTCAAAACGGGTTCAAGCACTAGAAACAGTTAAGCACACGACATTGTTCCCTACTCGTCCCTAATTTATTTACAAGCTCACTTCATTATTTCTCCTTCTCTCACATACCTTACTTTTTTGAAATGATATAAGGTATAACGCGAGATTAGTACGTGCAAAATCTATAATTTTGAATCGAAAGATTTTCATTTTTGAGCTTAATTTTGATTCAAATATATTCTTATTTATTTTCATTTTTTCGTTCACTTTTTCTTAAACGTACTAATTCCTGTAATCGCTTCATTTTCTTTCTTTCTTTTTTGCACACAAAGCCACCATAATGTTTCAACCTATCCCTCAATGTCTATGGCTCAACGTCCATTATGTAGTGCAATTAATGAACAATACAAAGAAGGATCGAGTACTAGACTCATTTAGGATCGAGGCTTTGATATTAAGGCTCACCAAAAAAGGATACTTGAGGCTCAAAGATATAGGAACTAGGGGTATATAGCAATAGGTAAGCTTTTTGGCTCTAGGCTATATCAAACAATGCCTAAGGTCTTTCTTGAATTAATCATCTAACAAGAAATTTTTTAAGCATACATCTACTTAAACGAGCAATTAGGAATTCAAATTATTTATCTACAAGGATCCGTATACTTCATTCATCATATGGTACATTTTATACATTTTCATTTTTGTTATTGCCTCTAGTCTATTATACACATTAACTAATTAAACTAATTAATCTATAATTAAGAATAAGAAACTATCTAGTATCATTCAAAGTTTACAAGTTTGGCAATTCTATGTACTTATTAGATATATACAACTAATAACTTATTACCTAATTACAGTCCAATCACCATGCAATTACACAAAAGAAAAAAAATGAAAAATATTTTTGGGATTTTTGAAATATTTAAAACAAAATAAAAAAAATATTTTTTGAATTTTTTTTGAAAAAGGCAAAAAATTTAAAATAATTACAAAAAAACATACATAAAAACAAGAAAAATAAAACTCAAAATATTATGTGCACCCCCTACACTTAGACTACACATTGTCCCCAATGTGTCCCAAACAAAAGATAGGAGGTTACCGGACTTCCCTAGAATGGAGTATCAGACTAGCTCGGGGTGCACCTCATTGTTGAAGCTTGAAATGTTGTGTAGTCTTTCAGGGTAACTTGCTACACATAAGAAGAAAAAACAAAGAAAAACAAAAACAACCAACACAGTACACAAAATAAAAAAAAAAAGAAACAAATCCAAAAGTGTTTAATAATTTACATGTCGCATAAAAAAATTGAAAGAAAGTGCAAACACATGTAACTAAGCATTGGACGTGTCGTCCTCCAAATTAGTTTCATCAATTCTCGGTATATTTCTTCCTTTGGGAGAGGTTTTCTTGGTGTGCAATTGACGGATGGGCGTGCTCTGCTCTCCGAGGTCAACATCCTATGCAGGTGTGAATATATCTTCTACGCCCTTTGCATGTGATGTCGCCTCGTCACCGTCTGACACCTCATCATCCGCTACCTCACTTTTTTCATTCCTCTTCACATTAGCTTCCTCCTCTCCGTCATTCTCGCCCTTAGACAAGTCACCTGACCGGGCGGCCCACTGTATGGTCTCTAATCCTTAAATCGCCATAAATGAGTTCACAAATGGCTTCATTGCCTCAAGCATTCGGGTATTGTATCATACGTCACAGCCTAACTGACATTGCCACTGTGTAGGCTCACCCTCAATCTTTTTCTTGTTGCTCAGCTTTTTTGCAACTCGAGGTACATCCATTTTTTTCATTACTTTGCTGATTCTGCTCTTGAATTTTCTTCCTATGAAGCTCTTAGAATTGATGAAGCAAGGAATCACTGATGATGCTGCGAGTGGAATGATAAATTTGCTTGGTGGATGTGGTGTCTACACTAGCCCTGCGACAAAGGTTAGTGATCAAGTGCGGGAAATAGATACCCACCTTACCACCCGTAATGCAACGCTTCATCTGTTGATTGATCCATGTATCTACACAAATTCTTTTGCACTACAAAATAGAATATAATAGGGCTGATCTGAAAACATTAACGTTATTAGTATCCAATGCAGGGCACAAAAAAGTACATATAAATTGCATCCAAATTTTTGTAATAAGGAACATGATTGTTTGCTTAAAAGAGAGAGGTTGCCCCAATGAAGCTTCTCGCTTCCATTCGCCTCTACCTTCCATAAGGTAGTTTAAAATGGCATTCATGTCGACGTTAGTAAAGTGGTTTAAATCGAGGGACAACATATTGTCCTCCTCGTAACATGAGACGCCTAATATTCACAAATGGCAGCGGGGAAAATGTCTATATTGGCATGCCTGACGTACACCCAATCACATTTAGAAAATTTTAAATTGGAGTAAAACTCAAATACTATGGGTACATCTACATGTTGCTTAGGAAACAAGCAAAAATCGTCCCACTGGTGAAAGTAGACCTCATCCTAATTTTATCATTAAAAGAGAAGGTCGGGTCAAAACAACATTTAGGGATGAACATCCGTCCCTAGATAGTTTGATAGAAATTCGTGGCCTCTTTTTGGGCAAATCTAATGCATTCTGACGATGGAACCGATGCGACTTGGGATCGAAACTGTTTTCATTGTCTCGAGAGCATTTTTGTAATTTTCTTTATTTTAAGCAAACAAAAACCAACTAACCAACTAGCCACAAGTAATCAATCAATGAATTAAAAACTGAAATTTAAAATGACAAAAATAATAAGAATAATTATTAGAAAATAAAGGAAAAGAAAACTTAGACCGCTTTGATTGTCGTAGCCGAGTGGATTGATTTGAGAAGTTTTATGTTCCCCAAGTAATGGAAGAAGCAACACCTGCAAGAGGATTAGAAACAACCCAAACAACGGAACAAGAAAATAAAAATTATAAGAAAATAGAAGAAGCTAACGAGGGGAATTGAGAGAAAATAAAGAGGGGGGAGTTTTTAAGGATTAGGATTTGAAGAGTTGGGGATAAAAATAAAGTAAATGAGATGTTTTCAGGAGTTTAGAGGCTTAAAAAGCCTTCAAAACACGTGGATTGCGATACTTGAAACTAAGTATCGCTGACACGACATGGATATTGCAATACTTAAGGTAGGATATACGATATCCCTTATTTTTAGACCTTTCACATCCCATTTTGTTTGAGGTGTCGTGATATCGAGGGTTGGGTGTTGCGATACCACTATGTAAAACCAAAATTTTGAGTTTTGATTTTCCAAGGGTATCGCTATATTAGGGGTCTGATATTG
>JABEZY010267641.1:0-10837 GCA_013467495.1 Gossypium gossypioides
TTATATTAATTGAAATATACTACTTGACAAATTTATTCAGAGTGTGACATAATTATCACTAATTTACATGCTAAGAACATGACATAATTATCACTAAGAATATAGTTTACAATTGTATTGATACACTATTGATATTTATCAATTTCCACAAGATTAATATTTGCAAATAAGGAACTTAAAAAATTTGTTTATTTAAAATTTCAAAAATATTCACTAATTAATTTCCATAATAAATGTTTTAATTCCTTGGTAATAGTGTTTTATTTCAATACTAAAATATTATAAACAAATAAATACTTAACTATAAAATGTGACATGCCCTTATATGTCATTTTACACATATTAGCTTTCAGCTTTTAGTTAAGTTTTACCAAGCACTTTTAAATAAACAGTTAATAGAATCAGTTGGTCAAACCAGCCACTGCAATTAGCAATCAGCTATCAGCCAATTGCCAAACAAGGCCTATGTTTTAATTTTAATTCTTTAAATTTGTAACAACTAGATTTCTAATAACTCAAAATTAAGGATAATTAATGGACTAAATTGAAAGAGACTGCAAGTTGGCGGCCTACATTGGAAGAGGTGGGAAAGCTAGAAACCGAATTGGACATGGTTGAGATCCAATTCTAATTCGATTAGAATGGAACTAACCGGTTCCTTAGTGGGAGATATAATAATTAGCAAAGGACGATTCTCCTAAGGTTGGTGTTAGTGCGGGAAGGGCTATAAATAGTTGGGAAATGGCTTCCCAGGGTTGATTTTTTCTCGAGCTTATATAATTTTTCTCGTTCTTCGTCTTTTTTGGTAGCTCGAATAAGGAATTGCTATGGAAGGTTCTGCATAAAGCAAACTTGATGCGGAAGAAACTGGAAAAGTAGGGAAAGTAATAAGTGGGTAAGGTTCTTAACCCTTCTATGTACGTAAGATTAAGTTATGAAACTTCAGAACTGTCTTAAGGGTTCTACATGTCATGAAAGTTTAAGCTTTTAAGATGTAACATAAGTTTAACCAATGAATTTTTTGTTTCAAGCTACTGTCTGGAGAATAGAAGCTTCGGTTCTTGAAAGAAGGAATAAGCTAGGGGAATGATAAGGATTCAGGTGAGTTCCAGACTCCAAACCCATTGTTATGGTTTACACTATTTAAGTATGTCATGGTTGAATAAGCATGAAGCATGATAATATGAGCATGCTTTGCATGATTTTGGGTAAACCTCAAGGGGATAGATGAAGTTTAGGAAAGGAAATATGGAGAGAACCCATTAGTTACCGCCTTGGGCAAAGCTCTAGACCTTGCGGAGGGAACACTGCGGTGTTTGAGCATTAATGTTAGGTGGTATAAAGGATGTAATAGGAGAAGAATTTGAGAAATGAAATTAAAGAATGGTATTTACCACGATTACGGTATCGATTAGTCCTTCAGGGTGACACGTTGATGACGGTATATGGCGTAAGACCATAGATGAAAGATGCTATGGCAGTCTAATATATGGTATGTAGCGTAAGATTATGGATAAAAGATGCTATTGCTTCATGGTACACAGTAGAATGGTTATGTTGTAAGACCATGGATGAAAGGTATTATAGCAGCAAGGTAAATGGTATAAGGTATGCGGTGTAAAATCATAGATGAAAGACGCTATGGCAATCAGGTATGATGAGTAAGACCATGGATGAAAGATTTCATGGCGTCCACAAAGATAGTCCGCTAGGACAATAAACACAAAACAGAGTTGATGTTCGCCGAGACAGTAAACATGGAACAGAGTTGAAGTCTGTTGGGATAGTAAACACTGGTAAGACCGTTAGGACAAGAAAAATAAGGTAAAAGGGTATAAAACCATATCTTAACTACAACATCTCATAAAACCCACCAAGATACTAACGCAGAGAGTTAGCTAGGACTCAAGTGTGGGATATATACCAGGTATGCCAAGCATGAGAACCCACGCAAGTGGAAAGAAAGTTCAAAAGAAAGAGGTAAGGATAAATATGGAAGCCGAGTTGGCATTGGCAAAGGCCCAACAAGATTTAGAGAAAAGTGGGATAGGCAAAAGCGGGTCTATACATGGAAATGAAAGGAAAGAAATTACCAAATGATCACAAGATAGGATCCACAATCAAGAACCACCATGAAGGGTGCAAAGAAGGAATATGAGGGGAGTGAATGCCCTCGTAAGGAGGAAAGTCTTGTGCGGGAATTCTACCACAATGATAAGGAGAAAGTGAGCAAATAGGATGGCAAGTGGTATAGTCGCACGGATGCTAACATATTGGTTTAGCAAGTTAGACTGACCTATACGTATGAGACAAGTGAGGTCTAAAGTAAAAGGTAGTTGTCATACCTCAAACGATAGATTTAAAAAGGCGAGTGAGGTATGTAGCTTATCTATTTTAGAGCACTGTGGTAGCATAATCTGTCGCCCTGTTGGCTTACTGGCAAATTAGAGTTGTGGCGTATACTAGTGTTAAAGTATCCACCCGTTGGCTATTTGTAAGGATTTAAATTTCAAGGTATCTTCAAGTGAAGAAAGAATATGCCCAAGGAATAGTACACCCTAGAATTTTGTTGAGCATGAAGAGCCTGCCAAGTGTATAAAAAATTTGTAGAAGACTTCAATGTCTTTAAGGTCACGCCATATGCAAGTCACCGTCAAGGTATAGTGCGCTCAGTTTGCTTGAGTACTATTCAAGTTGGTTCTCGTAACTGGATTATTTGGGAGTCAACTGAATTGATTTAACCCTCCCCATCCAGATTTTCTTTTACCTTCCCTAGGATTTTGTGGGGAAATTAGGAGACAATTTCAGTAAGCACCGTCACTTGTCAAAATCCACAGAAGGATGATAGAGAGTATATATTTAGTGAAGGGAGAGGCATTCCAGATGGTTTTTCTTTATTTTCTACGTTCTAGTCCTTCTTTATAACCTAAATGTTATCTTTTTCTTCTTTAAGCTAAAACTAAGATTTCGTTTTATCAGTGGATGATTCAACCATCTGGTAAGTCTTATAGCTCTATATGTTACGATTGTTGAAGAGTAAGGATGTTAAAAGATGTAAGAACAGTAGGGTGTGAGTGGAATGCCCTACATGGGGGTCATATGTAGTTGAAACATTAGTAAACTATCTGTAATTGAGGATTTTAATGAAAATTCCATGATCTTTAAAGCAATTGTTGCTATTGGATTGGGAAGGACAACCAAAACTGAAGCTTCGAGTTGAGGTAAAGGTGGGTCTCTGGTGAGCTTTTAGACTCGACTTTTACTTTTTATTTTATGATGATTCTTTATATAGTTAATGTCCCCGTAGTTGTGCTTGTCTTCTTGAAGAGTTTATGCTTGTATGTGTGTATTTTGTAGCATCTACAGGTATGTAAATGAAGTGTATGATGTGTTTCATGAATATGAAGATATGTGGTAAGTATGCATGGGAAATTATGTGTTGGGAAGTATGATTCTGTTATGGGTATGAGTGAAGTCTATGTAGATGTGTTCGTTATGTTAATTGAACGATGTATGACAAAGTGTGGTTGGAGAAAAAGGGTTCGGATGGAGTGTTGGAAAAAATATATGATATGATAATAGACCCCACGGTGTGTTTTGATGATGTCCGCCGGGATAGTAAACACGAGGTAAGGCTTGTGTGGTAGATAAGTGGAAAGACCATGGTCATGACACATTCTGGAAATGGTAGATGAGTCGCGTTTGTCTACTAAGATTTCTACATGTCTCGGGGCGATGATGGGCAAACCTCAGGGGTTGATGAGTTTAGATAAATCCATATCACCAAACATGACAGTTTATATAATGCATTGGTGGCAAACCAAACAGAGCCTTTGTGGCGAGTTATCTGTAAAGCCCTTGTGGCGAATTATTCGAAATGCCTATGTGGCATATTATTTGGGGAGCCTTAGTGGCGAAGATATCTAAAAAGCCTTTGAGGCGAGTTATCTGGAAAGCCTGTATAGTGAATTTTGTAACGCCTAAGTGGTGAGTTGTTAGTCCATCTTTGTGGCAAGATCAGGGTATGCCTTTAAGGCATTTTCTGAAAGAGCTCTTGATAGTGTACCCGATTGATGAATCTGCCATAGTATTCTGCCAGGATAGAGAGCTTGGTGTATCCGTAATTATGGGTGGTGTAAGTGTCTGCCAAACTTGAGAATTTTTGCATTATGTATCAAATTCATTTGGGTTTCTATTAGATGATTAGAAATATCGTATTCATCAGACCAAGTTTGTTTGTTTGGATCGACTTAGAGATATAGTGTAACCAACGTTCTTACAGTCTACCAGAGTTAGTATAAGAATCCATCAAGGGTAGTATCTGTATGCATATCATTTTAAGGAATATATCCATCTTCTATCTTCAAAGACATTTGTGAAATAGGATCTGCAATAAGGTGTAAAGTCTGTGATCCGCTAATCGAACGGAATGTGCATAAGGTGGTCAAGTGTAGAGATTAGCTTATAGTTAACCACTACGAATCAGAAAAGTATCTGTCAAAGTCTAAAAGGAAGTCTAGAATTTTAAAGTCAAGGAATTCAACAATAACATTTATAGGTAATATTGGTTGAGACTTACTAAGTTTCAAATGAATTTACGGGCGTCTAATTGTGGTGTAGATTCTTGGAATTGAACCATTACGTCAGAAGGGACCAAGCCAGGAATGTGCCAAGGTGATAGTTCAAGGTGCGATATCATGCATGCAGAGGTGATAGTTCAAGGTGCGATATCATGCATGCAGAGGGGCACTCTTTAGAATATATCAAATATTTTTTAACACCACGATTAAGTTTTTTTTACAAATATTTAAGTTGTAATGTCTTATACTACTTTTAAGAATCTGTTATAATTAATAAATGCTTCCTTCAAAATGTTTGACTTAGAAAAGAATATAGATAAATAAGAAGTATGTTTAATATGGTTTTCGCCAGTTGTAATTTTTTTTAAGTATTTAAGTATTATGGCATCCTATATCCGAGTGTGATAAATTGGACCGGGTATAGGGTGTTACAGCAGTAGTTAGGGGTGAATTAATGGAGGTAATTCCCAATTGTAAATAATAAGACAAAATTAGGGTAGATACGCCAATAGTGAGAGGTCCAATGTGAGTACACCCTTCGAGGGGATGCGAATGAGCCTATTAGGACTAAGGTATGGAAAGAAAAAGTCCACCAAGGACTGGTCTGACTAGAGAAGTCCATCATGGAAGGTATGTTCTAAGAATACTTAGGCAGAAAGGCAAGGAAGCTAGTATGGAGGAACAATATGGGAAGCCATATAGCCGTAGAAGTTAGATGTCATTGAACACCTATAAGCGGCGTGTTTGAGAGAGGAAAAGACGAGAATTAAGAATATGACTCGTGAATGTAGTGAGGTATCTCAATTACGGTCAAATAGAGAGTTCGACCAAGGAAGATTTGGGAGCTGAGTAGCTCAAAGGATTGGGTGGAGTCCGCCACCTTGATGAAGTAAACTTTTCGTGAGCAAGCAGAAAGTATTTTATTTATGTTAGTTTATTTTACATTGTTGCCCTTGTGTGACAGGGTTTAATCATGAGGTAATAAAGGAACTCACTAAGTTCATTTGAACTTACTAGAGTTTGTATGATGATCGCAAGACAAGTGGGTAATCGATGACTTCGAGGAGAGACTAGGCCAAACGATGTCGAGATTGGGGATCGTAGACATTTAGATTCATGCACATAGGAAGGGAGCACCCTTGGAGAATCTCTCTCAAGAGAAATATGGTGATACTAGATGACCTCCTTAGAGTCTGGATTCTGAAATAGTTAGCCCATAGCCAGACTTAAAGGGGTCCCATTGTAAACAAATAGATCGTTTAGAGATAAAGATTAAGGGACAAAACATTTAGTGGTTGAGGCCTTGGTTGTACAAATTTATAATATTAAAATTATTTTTTAGATTATTTTTTACCTTAGTCTATTTAGAGCAGTTAAGTTAGCCAATTTAAGTATAGGTTCATTATGACACTCCATACTCGGATCTGGTGAATGAGTCGGGTGTGGGGTGTTACAAAATCACTCTAGGAGGTTTTGTTGTTCAATAAGGAAATCTGAATATAGGCAAGTCTTAATCCCTTCTCTCATGGTTACATGAATTTAACTTGTCTAGCAATAAAGTTTTTCAAAACTCTTTAAAAAATTCAATGAGGTTTTTTCGATCATTTTTCTTTTGGGTGGATACCTTAGAGGCCGGAGCAAAGCATTGTGGTTGTGGTTTGACCACTACATCGAAAACACACAACTAGAATCAGATTTTTCTCTAATTAGATCATTAAAGGTATATTTTCTAAAATTCTTTCAACTCAAATTTGTTTCCCACTCATGAATCCGTAGGTTGTGGTCGTTAGAATTTTTTTCTACTAAGCCATGGGGCATATTGGCATTCCAACAAAAAATGTCGCCTTATATGTCCAATTTGTTAGAAAAATTAGGTTAAAAAATAATTATTTTAGGTATAACGAAAGTTTTAAAGTTTTCTAAAACCAAGCCTATTGTTTTATTTATAGTTATAAACTTAACCAAAATTATAAATGTGCTTTGTATGAGGCAGACTAAAGTTGATCTCGACTTTCTATTGAAGGACCTTCTTTACTATTCTCGAACCACAAGTTGTTTTGAGTGTGAGTTTAAAGTTTATCGAACCAATCACACAGAATGAAAACTTTATTAACTTTTAATAGGAAAGTTAATTCTCTCTATTACCAAAAACTATGTGTTTTTCCTAGAAAATAGAATTTATTTTGTAAAATAAATTGTCATTATTTTCTAACAGAATAACGATGTATAAGAAGTGTTGTAAATTGCTTAACACGTAGCTCCTATTTATAGAGAAATAGTACAAGAGTTTTGTTCCAATAAGGCTTGATTAAATAATAATATTTAATAGAAAATACAACTTCTACTCCAATTAGGAGTATAGGGGCAACAACATGCCCTAGTAAATACTAGAGTTTGCTGGCCTTTGTACTAACCGAGCCTATTTTAGACCTTTCATGTATTAAATCAATTATATGTGTTACTTGAACTTTTAACCAACACTTATAATTTATCCAACCCAATATTTATTTTCTATTACCCAAAATATTATTTATTTAATCAATTAATTTAATAATTAACAAAATTAATTTCTCAATTAAATAATTTTCTCAACCCAATTATAATTCTGTTAAATTCATAGTAACTTTGCCTTAATGCAATCTATGACGAAAATATATTTAATTTTCTTATTCAACAAATTTATAATGACTAATTAATTTAATTCCATCTTTGAATTTCAATTATTTAATTACAATTATTTACATAATAATTCGAAGAACCTTAAATTAATTCCTAAGTCAACTTTTGTACTTAGAAAGAAAATACATTCACTTCGAATAGTGATACATGCGATCTATTTCTCTTAGTTCATTGTTTTCATTCATTTCATATTTGTTTGTTCTTACATGCAATTCATTTCTAGTTATCTTGAGCTAGCAGATAGACCGGTTGGACATCTATAATTAAGGCTCAAATAATTTGTAACTAAGTTCTAACTTTTTGCCTATTAATTACAACATTATCTAGTCACAAAGTTATTCCACTAAAGTATCGTGATTGAGATCTCCATTATTATATACCATTACGAAAGCTACTTATCAAATGCTTGTCCAATGACCTTATTATAAGTATGTTACCATCATAAGACATCTTTAATATTTTTGGGATGAATTCATTCTCCTAATATGATCTTATTTTATCTGATGGTAACCATTATATCTTCCTTCATTAAAAGTCAATCACTATCAAATAGTAATTCAATCATTTATCACAAAGAAAAATGACCCATGACCCATGACCCTGTTTACTTTTCATCTATCATATAATGTTAATTAGAGAATATCAATTACCCTTTAATTGGGTTATGAATTCCACTATCATGTAATGATGCTACATACTGCAGAAGTTGTATACCTAATGTGCCAACTTTCAGTTCTTTATCTATTTAAACTCTGGCTTTCATTTACATTAAAGTATATGAGTCACACATACATAGTTTGTCATCCACATAGGGTTAAGGTGTGTCACATTATGCACATCACAAGTGAATAAATCCATAAAAGGATCTAGGATCTATTCTACTTTGGTTATGTCCAATGTACTGTCACTCCAGTCAACCACATCTATGTCTATACCTTTTTGGAGTCATTTGCTCTGATAACCATGATAAAGTATCACCCAAATTGGACTTGATAGACGACATATTAGTCTTTCAATCGATTGCTCAACTCAATTAGACTAAAGACGTATTTAGATTATCAACTAATATAAGTCGTCTTTTCGTATTACAATTCGACCACGTAATACCGCTTAATATTAGTTAAATGTTATATAATTAGTGATCCAATATCTGCTTTTATTTTGTTTTGTGTATAAAAACCGTTAAAGACAATATATGAATATATTAATGAAACTGATGAATATTTTATTAAACCAATTTGTTCAAAAAATACAAGTACATATAAACGAGAATAATACACTAAATGCACTAGATCCCAACACAATCATAGTCTACAAACATACCTTCTTACTCTAGTTACATGTAATACCAATAAGTTGACTTTGATTGGTAATAAAACAAATTACCCTTATGAAAATGCTCTATTGCAACTCACAATAGAAAATGAAATAATACTAAGATGACCTAAACTTTTGGGTAAAAGATGGTTAGGATTCATATTGTACAAATTTAACATTTCACAAAAAATAGGTGAAGCAGTAAGTAAAAACACCCTAAAAATGTTTAGATAAAAACACAAGCAATTTTCAGCTTTTTTAGAAACCCTCTTACATTCTCTAACTTTTACAACAAAATCTTTAGGAAGGTTAGAAAAGATATCTAAATTCTTTAGATCAAATCAAACTAACTCCATCTTAACACTATCAGGGACAGCATCTACAACTGTTGATAGAGATAGACCTCTAGTGCTACCTTTCATTGTTATTTTGACATTTTTTATCAAAGAGAGAAAAACCAACAAAAGAATATGGTAACATGGAGTATAACATGAAAGAACAGAAAAAAAAATAGCAAAAGAACAAGGCAAATTAAAGGTATAACAAAGAATAAAGAAAAAATCAAAAAAGAAAAAGGCAAACTATTTACAACAATAGGAAACTTTAAAAGTATTTTCAAATGGGTTACAAACTTGAGAAAAAAACCCTTCTTCTGAGACAATTGAAGTAATAAAAATAATGTAAAAAAAACTTGCAAATGAAGTTTATAATCGTAGTGTAGTTACATGTTCCAAACATGAGGTAGATCCCAATTGACTTTCCACTATCTTATAATTTATGGAATTAAAAAATAGTAAAGATCAATTTCCCTCTCATTCTGGAACTTCTTTTTCAAGATGGGGTCATCAATAGCTATTAAAAAGGTGTTAACTTTCTATGGCATTCCATAGCAGAAGTTATTGTTGATATCTTACAAGTCACTTAAAACTTGTTATAAACCTGTTTATTGAAGGACTATTGTTAATACCTAGTACCTCATGGGCTTATACCCAAGGAAGTAAACACAAACTGAAGCCTAGACAAATACAAACAACTCAAAATAATAAAACCTATATAGAGTTATTGGCCTATACACATAATAACATAATAGGATAGACCTTAATTGCCTCATAAGGGATCTTTCCTTTATAGAGCACAAAAACTTTTTCACAAAGCACTCTCTCTTATATTCTTGAAAGAATGATAATGTAACAGCCCATTTTCAGTGAAATCGGAATAGTGATTTTGGGACCACAAATTTGATGTGAAAATAATTATTTTAATACTATTTTAATGTCTACAGTATGTTAGTAGTGTCGTATAAAAATTTCGTTAAGAAATTTTATCGTTTGCACACTTAATTTGGTAAAAGGTATCAAATGGCTATGAAATTAAATGGTTAAGGGATTTAAATGGTAATTAGACCTTTTTTTATGAGTGGACATTTATGGGCATGAATTAAATGATTTTAAGGTTTATAATAAATGTTAAACATGTAATTTAATAAATAAATGTTAGTAAATTAAAGAAAACAAAAATATCATCTTGTTGTTCATCTTTCTCCACCGAAAAATAAAAGGGGAAAACCTCCATGGAAGCTTGTTAATTTCGGCTAGACATTCTCCATGCATGTAAGTATTGTTTTGTCCCGTTTTTAATGATTTTTATGTTTTCAGGATTATTGTAGCTTAATCTAGCTAGCCCAAGGATTAATTTACAAAACTGTTAAAGGGTTAGGGTTTTACCATTAACATGTTTGTGTGATTCTTGAAAATTATGAAAGATTATGAGTCCTTGTTGTTAAATAAACAACTTTTGTAAATTATTTTTTGTTGAAAATGTCAATTAGGGATTTATTTGTAAAATGTGTAAAATACATGGTGAAATTGTGAAATAATGGTTTGTATGAGTTGCTATGGGATTATATTGAATTCGACTAGCTTAGTATGTGGATGAAATTGCATGAATTTCAATTTACGGGCTTAAAGACTAAATTGTAAAAAAGTTAAAATATTAGGGGTAAAAGTGTAAATTTGCAAAAGTATTTATTTTGGACTGAATTGAATAGAGTAGATATTGAATGGATTGAATTTGCTTATTTAGATCAAGTTAAGCCTTGTACGGATCTAAATCAAGGAAAAGATAAAGTATCGGACTAGTTGATCCTATTTCGTCATTTTTGTGATTGAGGTAAGTTCGTATGTTTAAATAGCGTTTTAATGTATTTGATTTAAATGCTATTATGTTATTCATCATATCATGTCACGACGAAAATCCAACAA
>JABEZY010268140.1:0-10038 GCA_013467495.1 Gossypium gossypioides
GCTTGGGGATTCTTTTCTTGAAGTTAAATTTCATTTTCGTTGCGTCCAAACAACCCTAATAATAAGTGTCTTAATTATTGTCTGATTCTTTCTTGTTTTATGGCGTTTCTTTATAGATCTATTGCTGTTAAGATTGATTTTCTATTTTTGTTTCAGATCCAATTGTCTATCATTTTCGTAGGATTTTCCCGTGACTTGACAACTCGATCTTGGTCCGCGCATAACCCTCTATCAAGCGTATTGTATGGCTTCAGTTGAGTTAAAAGAATTGAAAGTTTAGTTGCAAGAATTGTTAGACAGAGGGTTTATTTGACCAAACGTATCTTCCTAGGGTGCACCTGTGTTGTTTGTGAAAAAGAAAGACATCTCTTTAAGATTGTGTATTGACTATAGACAGTTGAATAAGGTTAGAATAAAGAATAAATATCCTTTTCCATGTATCAATGATTTGTTTGATCAATTGAAAGGACCATTTTTTCGAAGATAGATATCAGATCCTGATATTATCAATTACGAGTTAAAGATTGTAATGTGCCAAAGACTACTTTCCGAACTCGTTACGGCCATTATGAGTTTTTGGTAATGTCATTTGGATTAACAAATGCTCCTGCTGCTTTTATAGATTAAATGAATCATGTTTTTCAGCCTCATTTGGATAGATTTGTGGTTGTATTTATTGATGATATATTGATATATTCAAAAACATAATTTGAACATGCTCAACACCTGAGAATCATGTTATAGACTTTGTGAGAAAAAAAGTTGTATGCAAAGTCTAGTAAATGTGAATTCTAACTTCGAGAGGTTGGAATTTTGGGTCATATTGTATCAGCTGAGGGATTCGAGTCTATCGGAGTAAATTTTTTGCTGTAATGAGTTGGAAAACTTTGAAAAATGTTTCAGAAATGCAAAATTTTTTTGTTTTAGAAGGTTACTATCGTCGTTTTTTTAAAAACTTGTCGATTATTGCTTCACCTATGACCAGGTTACTACAGAAAAATGTTGAATTTATTTGGTCTGATAAGTGTCAACAGAGTTTTGATCAGCTGAAAAACATGTTAATAGAAGATGCAGTATTGACTCAGCCTGAATCTAGGACAGAATATGTTGTTTACAGTGATGCTTCTCTCAATGGTTTGGGTTGTTGGTGCGGTCAGGGAAAGTAGTAGCTTATGCTTTTTGACAGTTAAAGCCATATGAAAGAAATTATCTGACTCACGATCTTGAATTAGCTACGATTGGTTTCGCTTTGAAAATATGGAGGAATTATTTATACAGTGAGAAATTTCATGTGTATACTGATCACAAAAGTTTAAAGTATTTGATGACACGGAAGGAACTGAACATAAGACAACGATGTTGGTTAGAGCTACTGAAAGATTATGATCTGGTTATTGATTATCATCCGGGAAAGGTTAATGTGGTTACAGATGCACTTAGTCGAAAATCATATTTGTTTGCACTTCGAACGTTGAATGCTCATTTAGCTCTAAATAACGATGGTTCTGTATTGGCAGAGTTGAGGACTAAACCCCTGTTTCTTCAATTAATTCGAGAGTTACAAAATGATGATCTGAAGTTGATTATGAAACGAAATTTGGTTCAGGGTAATTTGGCTACTTAATAGTATTGGTTTTGATGATACATTGTATTACCGCAGTAGAATTTGTGTTTCGAATAACCTAGATTTGAAACATGATATTCTATCAGAGGCTCACAGTAGTCCGTATTCCATTCATCCTGGTAGTATGAAACTGTATTGCTATTTGAAACAGATGTACTGGTGGCTGGGTATGAAACGTGAGATTTGCGAGTTTGTAGCAAAGTGTTTGATTTGTCAACAGGTAAAAGCAGAGCATCAGGTACCGTCAGGATTATTACAGCCTATTATGATTCCTGAATGGAAGTGAGAGCGAGTCACGATGGATTTCGTATCTGGTTTTTCTGTAACTCTGAAAAAAAAGATTCAATCTGGGTGATTGTTGACAAATTGATTAAATTGGCACACTTTATTCTAGTTAGAACAGATTACATACTTGAAAGGCTAGCGTAATTATATGTGCCTGAGATTGTAAGATTACATAGAGTTCCAACATCTATTATTTCTGATCGTGATCTGAGGTTTACATCGAGATTTTGGGGTAAACTTCACGAGGCTTTGGGCACTAAACTAAATTTCAGTATAGCGTTTCATCCTCAGACAGACAGACAATCAAAATGAGCAATATAGGTTCTGAAAGATATGCTACGATCTTGTATACTTGAGTTCGAAGGTAGCTGGGAAAAATATCTACCGTTAGCTGAATTCTCCCATAATAACAGTTATAAGTCCAGTATTAAACTGGCACCGTTTGAAGCTTTGTATGGAAGAAAGTGTAAAACACATTTATATTGGCCTGAGTTGAGCGAATCCAAAATGGTAGGGATTGATTTTATTCGAGAAACTGAAGACAAGGTTCGAATCATTCGAGATTGTTTAAAGGCTGCATCTAGTCGTCAGAAATTGTACACAGATTTTAAAAGAGAATATATAAAATTTGTTGTTGGCGATCAAGTATTCTTAAAAGCTTCTCCATGGAAGAAAGTACTACGATTTGGCAGGAAGGAAAAGCTAAGTCTGAAATTTATCAGGTCGTATGAGATTATTGAAAGAATCTGTCCTGTAGCTTACAGATTAGCTTTGCCTCCTAAACTTGAGAAAATTCATTATGTATTACACGTTTCAATGCTCAGATGGTATATATATGATCCTTCACACGTGATTCCTCATAGTGAAATTGAATTATAGCTAGATTTGACGTATTCTAAAAAATCAGTGAAAATTTGGGCTCGGGAATTCAAAGAACTTCGGAATAAATGAGTATTGTTGATAAAAGTCTTGTGGCATTGGCATGGTATTGAAAAGGCTTCCTGGGAAACAGAGGAATCGATGAAACTACAGTATCCGAATTTATTTTCAAGTAACAATTTCGAGGGCGAAATTTCTTAATGGGTGAGAGTTGTAATAGCCCATTTTTTAGTGGTGGCGGAACAGTGATTTCAGGACCACAAATTTCTGTCCTGTCGACCTGTAAATATTATTTATAGAATATTTACAAAGTCATTAGAGTCGTATTTACGAAGTCATTAGAGTCATTAGAGTCGTATTTACAAAGTCATTAGAGTCATATTTACGAAGTCATTAGAGTCGTATTTACGAAGTCATTAGAGTCGTATTAAAATATGGTAATTAAATCATAGTAAAAGTGGATGGACAGCTTTGGACTTTGAATCATATTTACGAAGTCATTAGAGTCATATTTGAAGAGTAAAAACACCATTGCTAAAGTTTAAGGTTCGAAAATCAAGAGTTCTTGCATGTAAGTCTATTTTAAACTCATTTCCTGTAATTTTTATGTTTTTGAGATCGTTGCAACTAGGTCTAGCTAATTCATACCTCCATTTTTGAATCTGTTAAAAATTTTAGAAGTTGCCATTGATGAATCTAGTTTTTTTTTATGATAGTTATGTGTTCGAAGCTTTTATTGTGGTATTTGGTTGTTTTGTGAAGTAATTTTTATTAGTATTTTTATTTAAGGATTAAATTGTTAAAATGTCAAAATTTCAAGGTTTAATGGTGATTAAGAGTTATAATTGGGACTATTTAAGGGCCTAGAATCTTTGGCTATAAATTTGAACTTGAGAAAATGGTTAATTTGATGATTTTCGGTTTAAGGGACTAAATTGTATGAATTGTAAAAGTTAGGGGCAATTGTGTAAATTTCAAAAATAAAAGGGTATAAATTGTAGAATAAATTGGAATATGAAATGTAAGCTAATAATTGAGAAATTTTACATTTTAGATAAAGACCTTGTTGACTTGCGTGGAAAAGGGAAAATTTCAAAATAGTCCTTGAATTTCTGCAACTATTGTGATTCAGTCCAGGTAAGTTCGTAGGTTAAGTTTTAGTATAATCTAAATATTTAATATTTTGAGAATTGAAAATTATTAATTGAATTGAAAGTATTGAATTGTAGTAAATGGATTGATTCGAGAAAGAAATTTTATTAAATGTTGTTAAATGATAAAAAAAATGTGAACCGATGAATGTAGGATAGGATACGATTGGCACGCCAATAGGTTATATCACGCACTGTACAAGATTGATCAATGTTGAGATGATGATTATGAATTCATTCATGTTTACTGAATATACCAAAGTTCAGCATTTGTTGCGACCTATTGTGTTATTTTACAGTATGTCAGGTGTGTTTTTGGGGCAGATGTAAAGCCTACGGGCTTGGCAGTTGGTGCCCATGCGTGTCTCGGTTGGTTAGCTCATTTGAGCAATTTGGTATGTTTGGTTAGTTAACCGTGTATCTGAATCCATTACAACGTTCATTAGGTATAGTTAATGATATATCGTAATTGATGGAATTAATTCACTTGGATATATGTTTATGACTCACCTGTGATTTGGTTATGAATGGCAGGATTATGATTTATGTCATTTTTGTATTATGTATTGATTAAGTTATTTCGGTAAGATTCATTGTTTCTGTTTGTCAAATTTACTAAGCTTCAATAACCCTACTTGTGTGATTTGCATTTCTTATAGATATCTTTTAGTTGGAACGGAAGACTGGATCAACACTCAAGTCACACTATCCATCCGATTTTGGTAGTTTTTGAACATTTATTTTGGATTATATGGCATGTAATAGGTCGTTATGTTTATGACCTCGTTTGATATATATAGCATGTAACTAGTTCATCTTTTGATAGTTGTTGTCTTATAATGTGAAGAAAGTTACATGGTTGCTAGGTTTGGTGGTGAATATAGTTCATTTTGTAAAAATTGTGGTTAGGTATTTAAATTATACTTGGCCAAGATTGAATGTTTGAATGGTTGAATGGTTGATGAAATATATTGTTGTATAGGTGTATAAACTTGTAGTACCATTGAGGGTACATTGGATAAGCTTTTGAATTGTATGATTTATTTGTGATTTTGGCATGTTTTGTTCTTGTTTAGATGTGTTTTGAGTAAGTAAATTGGTTGGTAAATAGTAGGTTTGTGTCTTAAGTAAGCATATTTGGTAAACTTGAGTTTTAAGGTACATTCAGGTGCACACAGCCTGAGACACGGTCTGTTACACGGTCGTGTGACAGACACAGGCAACCACACGGGTGTGTGCCCTTAGTGTGTAGTAAAACTATATAAGTGTAGTTCCCACACGGGCTGACACACGGCCTTGTGACCCAAGTCAGTGAGTTACACGGGCAGAGACACGGGCTGGGACACGGTCGTTTGTCTTAATTTCGAAAGTTACACGGTCTGGGGTGTTTCACACGGCCGTGTGTCCCCTATTTTTAGGTATTTATGAAATTTGCCTCAAACTTTTGAAATTGTTTGAAATTAGTCCTAAATTGATTCCAAATTGTTTTTAGGGCTTTGAAGGCTCGATTTTAGGCCCAAATGTATATTTATGATAGGTTTGTAATGGTTTTTAGGTAATTATTATTAAACAATATGATTTAAAGTTATTTGTTTCGATTTGTTCGGTAACGCTCTATAACCTTAGTCTGGCAATGGAAACGGGTTAGGGGTGTTACACTAGATCTTTTCATGCATAGCTAATTGATTCGTACATTCCTTATCTCAGACCTTACTTACATACTTACCAATCACTTTATATTCATACATTACTTCATGCATAACTTCATTATACACATATAACATCTTTACTATACTTCACAAACTTACCCGGTATCTGAGGTATTATCATTATATATATGTCTTTACTTGAACAAAAACGCATGAGTTAGAATAAACTCACTTGACACTGACATACTTGAATAATTAACATGCATGAGTTAGAATAAACTCACTTGACACTGTAGCTTGAACTCCAAACTCAAGCACCCTTCTCAAACCAGCAACAACAATTGCTTAAAGAAAATAGATTCACCATTAAATCTCATTTTAATAGCTTGTTTAAAAGATAGAGGGTAATTATTTACCCCTATCATTTACATTCCCCCTCCCCTAAGTTAAAAATGCTAATACAGCATCCATATCAACATTTTCAAAATTATTAAGATCCATAGTGGATAAATCGTCACTCTCATAGTGAGGGACGTCATAATAGTCATTAATAACCTTTGGGGAAATGTCGATTTTCTTGTGCCTAACATACACCTTATTCTTTTCAGAAAATTTTAAATTGGAGTAAAACTCCAAGACAATCGGTATTACTGCAGGTGTAGTTGGCACCACCAAAAAATTCATCCATCGATGAAAATAGACTAAATCCCAAACCTCTTCACATTGCGAGGCCGATGGGTCGAAACCTCTTTCAAGGATAAACGAGCGTCCTTGAATGGATAACAAAAGGGGTTCAGTCTCTTTTGACTTGAATTTATCTAGAACATACAACGGTTTCAAAGGTGGTTCTAGTTGGGATCTTGCCCGCTTTGTTGTTTGAGGGGGCATGTAACGCTCTTGACCCAATCTGATTCGCTAGATCCGAATATCGGGCATTACGCCCTAGTACAATGTAACTTAATTTTTTGCTTATTTGCCTATGTATAAGTTCTATCTATGAGTATGATAAGGTTTCTGACTTCAATTCAAGTTTTCTTATGAGTGTACAATGTATGATTACATATACAATTCACGATAATAAAATTTTAGTATTAACTACTTTAACTCCTAACCTACTGTAAGTATTTTGGAGCATTACTTAAATAAACATATGCTCAAAATTGAACATGCCACTTAACTTCCTCTGTATGCATAATAGCCCTAGCCACCACTTCTTGGCATAGCTCTGGCATTGTCCCTCGGTGTTTGCTTCTTTATAAACCTAAAACAGGAAAAAAACTTTAGAAAGTTAATAAGAACTGAGTGAGTTATCCTCACAAACTTCTTGGCCTTTCCTTTCACCTTTGACAAGTTTTCCATTGGGATTACCATCTTCACACTAAAATTATCCTTTCTTACTTAAGATCATTTCCTTTCTCTTAATATCTTTAAGGACTTATCTTCCTTTCACAATCATTAAAATTATTGCCTTGACATATCCTAGTTATGCAGCCAATTCCTTCTTACGAGCGTACCATATTTACATCATTACCTTCTATGCCTCTTTAAATCTTATCTTATACAAACCTTAGCCATCTTGTTCGCCTTTTTAATAAATTTATAATTATATTTCATACTTACTGAATTTACTATTAACATTTAGGGGTGAGGTAGACTACACCAATTACTAAGCACAGAATTCGCTACAGAGTGTCTTTCAGGGCTTATCTTTAGAGTTCACCGAGATTTTGATAACTCCCAAGTCACATCTCCTTTGTTTATACCTTGAAGCTATATAGGATTCATCAAAACTTTCCACATGAGGTTTCTCCTTCAGAGTTCGTTGTATAACTTATTCCTTCTGCTTGCCCCATACATTGTTCCTTTAGAGTTCATCACATTTACCATATCTTTAGGGTGTTATACTTACCGTTACTTCATAAAACCTTACGCATCATTCCTCCATTGTTCGCCAAATTTCCTTTCCTTTTGTCTGTTATTCACCACAGGGGCGTTCCTTTCAATAGAGGCCACAAGGGCCATTCTTTAGATTTTGCCACAAGGCATTCCTTCAACAGAGTTCACCACAAAGGCTTTCCTCTCTAGAGTTTTTCATAGAGGAATTTCTTTTCAGTGGTTTGCCACAAAAGCATCTTTTTTCATTCAATACTCACCACAAAGGCTTTCCTTACAGGGTTTTTCCACAAAGGCATCATTTTCATTCAGTACTCGCCACAAAGGTTTTCCTTTCTAGAGTTTTGCCACGAAGACATCCTTTTCATTTAGTACTCGCCACAAAATTTTTCCATTTTCATACGATTTCATGATAGGGATTCGCCTAAACTTTCATTACATGAGGTTTGCCCCTCATCACCTTGGGACACATAGAAAGCCCTATTAGGTAATCACATTCCTTTATATTTTTTCATATTATGCCATAACCCACCAGTTATGGTCTTACACGATGTGGTCTTTCCATATGACACCATAGCCCACCATCTACGATTTTACACGATATGGTCCTTTAAATTGCCATGACCATGGACTTTTCCTTTTAGAGATTCGTGTTTAAAGTCTCGACGGACCCCTTTAGATGACTCTGTAGATAGACACAGACTCATCATACATTAACTCGTACATGACAGGCATACTCATGTTTTTCCAAACACATATACACATTTCAACCTTTCATATACAAGTATCATTTAAGCTTAGATTCCTATTACACACTTAGACCATCAGATTTCATGCAATCCAAACACACAAGTCCATAATTCACACATTCTCATCAGAATCATCACATCATACTTTCATAGCTTGAATCTCATGGTTTTATATCTTTTCACTGAAGTTTTTAGAACGCATAACACACATGCAAGAGTCATATTAGAGATTCAACTAGAAAGTTCCTACCTTATTGCAAACGACTTCACCTGCATACTCATCAATCCAATTCTAAATCAATAATTTTTTTGCATATTCTTTCTTGTTCTTGCATAAATTCTCCTACGTTTTACTCGTCTACTAGACATTTTAGATTTATCCTACACAATCTGTTAGCAATTAGGAGTCAGAGTAGAAACTCATCTATTAATCTTCAAAGGGTAGTTAGACTTCAAATCCAGCATTCGGAAAAATGCTACAACCTCCTTTGCCTTTTAGAATAGAAACACTTCGTTAGGATGTTTGGAAATGTACCCATATTGTAGTAAACATGTAATTGTTTTATATGTATTTGAATGATGAATAAATAGATTTCACATTTCACTGTTATTTCTTTTGTATTTCTGTCTTTCATATTTTGCATGCATAGAGAAATTGTGACAAGCAAATATTAACTAATTGATTGAAAAAGTTCAAACTAATGATAAGTGGAATTGTAAGAACGTTTACATTACGAGAAAGGCAACTTACTTCAGTAGATAATCTAAACGAGTCCATAATCCCATAAATGAATCAAAGTACACATTTGATTCAAATAATGAGAAGGACTATTATGTCTTCTACAATTCCAATTGAGGAGATGAATAGTCTAGGCTATCGGAGTAGTTGAATCTACGAGTGGAGACATAGATGTATTCATTGGCAGAATGATACATTGAACTAGACCCAAGATGAATTAATTTTGAACCTGTTTTTGAATTAATTCACTTTTGACATTCATGGTATGATTTACCTAAATTTTGAGTTAGTCACTGACCATGCATATGTAACTCATGTGTTTTGATATAAGTGGAGGCTTATGCTCTAAAGATGATCGTGCTGATAGATGGTATGTTGGGTATATGACTTGTGCATGGCATGGTTTTACTGGCAACAATGGAATTCATAGCTCAATTAAAGAGTTAATGATATCCTCTCATTGGCATTGTATGGATTGATAAATATGGAAAGTGGCCACGAGTTGCTTATTCTCGAACGAGCAATTTATCACAGACATTTGTTGACAGTGGTCATATTAATCATTAAGAAGACACAATGGTGACAATAAGATAAAATATGATTGTATTGAGTGAACAGATTTAACTCAAAGGAATCAAGAATATCATATGAGGGTAACACACATATGACGAGGTCATTGGACAAAGTTGTTGGAAGAATTGCTTTTGTAAAGAGTATACAATAAGGAGTTTTCAGTCGTTGTACTTCTTGTGGACTGACTCCATGATTAAGTAATTGCGAATTATCAGAAAGATGCTTATGGAGATAATTGCAATTACTAGAGCCTAATTATATATGTCCGATTGGTCCCTCCGCTACCTCAACAAAAGCTCGATCGGACTGCTTTTAAATTAGAAGAAAATTCTATGACTTTGAAAATAATTTAATATATTTGATTTGTTCGATGTGAAATTAAATTGGGTAGTTGTAAGAAGTGTTCAACTAGAGAATTTGATTAAAAAATTTTCTTGAAAAATTAAATTGGAAAATCTAAGTGATTTTTGGGAAAATTAATTTTGATCAAGTAAAA